>CM067366.1:76087-193539 GCA_034401795.1 Chaetoderma sp. LZ-2023a
TCATCCTACATGTCACTTAGTTAATTATGACATCAGATGACGTCAGATGATAGATGGATACTCTGGAACCTAAGCAATATCTTCCCATCCAATTATGTTCAAAGTATCCAACAGAACTTATATTTATTTTATTTTGTAAACATTCTAAGTTGTTTTTTCGCAGTAACCTATGATGGATTTGTCTGATTATTATTCACAAATCTGGCCAACAAACATATAGGATTTCTTATAAATCTGGTCAGCAAAAACCTATGATTCCTTACAAAAAATAGCAACTATCCCTGGATAAACCATACCTTCATGCCATCTGGTTCACCCATCGCTTCCGGAACTTCCGCAGTCCAGAATATAGAGCTGACACACAGAACCACTTGACCTGGCCACTCGACCACCCACTTGTTACGCAGCGATGTCTTATATGCCTGTTATAATTGAAAAAAGTTTGTAACCATAATTTAACCACAATTTCAATCCATTATTTAATATAAATTTAATCATAATTTAACCATAATTTCAGTCTATGATATATATATATATACATGAAATAATATTTATAGCAAAGTTTAAGCCCCTTGTGTCAACTTGTCTTTATAATGCTAACACCACCTCTGTACTAGTATTGATGTCTGTCTATTTGCAAGTCGAGACTATTTTTGAAAATTTACCAAGCCAGTCATTCCAGTGGTAAATTTTCAAAAATAGTCTTGGCCTGAAAATGGACACTGACCAAGCAAAAATTTTGATTTCTTCAAAATACAAACTCTTAAAAAATTATTTTCCCAGTTTCCAGTGGTAAATTAAACGAAATCTAGGATTTCTTTTTTCACGAGAGAGTTGATACTTACCTCCCTAATACTTTTGATATTGCTAAATATTGGCTTTCACTCAATAAACACTCAGATTTAAAACAGTTAGGCGCCCCTACTGGGCGGGGAGTCAGAGCGCAGTCTGGCGGATGCCAGCCCCACCACCGCGCATGCGCAGACTAGCACTTCCTCTGACTAGATTATTGGCTGACACACATGCAACTATTAAGAGCCTGAAGACCGAGCCTCTGTGGGGTGGAGAGGCCGGGTCCGTATCTAGGGAGGTAAGTATCAACTCTCTCGTGAAAAAAGAAATCCTAGATTTCGTTTATTTCACTTCAAGAGTATACTTACCTCCCTAATACTTTTGATATTGCCAGAATTCGAAAGTGAATCTGGCGGGAGGGAGGCGAGGTCAAAAGACCAGCTCATCCCTATACGCTTTTCTGCGTTTAAGGCACTTAAACTTCTGAAACTGTAAGAAAAAACAGTCAGGATTTGACTAACCATCGGATAACACCACCGATGTATGAGAGATGACCGAATGTCATATGCGCTCCCCCCCCCTCCTTCCAGGGAGGAAGAGTCGACTGACCTCAATGTCCTATACGCTCTCTACGTACAAGTGCCATGTACTACAGGACAGAGACGAAAAAGCTCCATTTTCGTAACTCTCAACAATGAACCACACAAATACACAAACCATCACCATATTAATAACGGGTAATCGTGACAATACAATCAACAACGGACAACACATGAACAAGACTGACCTTGTTGAAAACGGCTGCTGACATCATCTTCCCATTGGTAAAGACTGATGCAGGCCC
The DNA here is from genome assembly GCA_034401795.1 of Chaetoderma sp. LZ-2023a. Classification (NCBI taxonomy): domain Eukaryota; kingdom Metazoa; phylum Mollusca; class Caudofoveata; order Chaetodermatida; family Chaetodermatidae; genus Chaetoderma; species Chaetoderma sp. LZ-2023a. The sequence continues at coordinate 77,724 of CM067366.1, forward strand.
AAAAAAGTGGGTGTTTCCATAAATTAATTGTGAAATATATAAGTAATGAGGAAAAACCTCCTCAAAAAATATAAACCGAGTTATTTTTTCAAAACCGACAAGGCGAGAGGATTAGAGGTGTCACGGAGATAATGGTCTGTAAAACTTGACTCACAGTGCCACTGAGCCACCGACATAATATCATCCACAGGGACCCCATTAAATAGGGCCGTGGATGTCACTACGCCGCGGACACTGTGAGCCTTGGCCACGTCAACCTGCTTCCCGGTGGCGGATTTATGGCAAAACTGAATGCATTCCACAATCCACCTGGAAATGGTGTCCTTAGAAGCCCTGCCATGGGGTTCAATATATGACAACCATAATGCTGACTGGTCGGTGCGCCACTCCGCCGTACGTTGTTTGTACCGGCGCAGCGCCCGGACGGGACACCATGCTTTAGAATTAGGATCATATCTAGTTAAAGCAGGCAAAATAATAGGTTGACCTGGATATTTCAACGACTGATTTTTAGCCAAGAAATTAATCCTAGGTAGCAGCTTAAGGCCTTCCCCTGAAACCACAAAACGGTCATCCTCGGCTGATAAGGCATGAATTTCACTCCTACGCCTAGCCGAGGCCGCAGCAATTAAAAACACAGTCTTCAGTGTTAATAGTTTCATAGAAATGGAACTAAGTGGTTCAAAAGGCTTATCACCTAGTACTTGAAGCACTAGCGATAAACTCCAAGACGGAATCACAGGTGGATTCCTTGGTCTTAGATTGCCCATGCCTTTAATTAATACATTTAATGTATTTACTTCATCACTTCCCCTCTTAGCCAAGCAAGGAATAACAGACATTAATGCTGACTTATAACCAGCAATAGAGTTAGGCTTGAGGCTATAGGCATCATAGAGGTGACAGAGGAAATCAGCTACTACTTGAATAGATGAATCCATTGGATCAATACATCTTTTTGAGCACCATTCTGCAAATCTGTTGATTTTATAATTATATGCTCTGGAGGTTGACCCCCTCCTGGCTTTGGCCATAAACATGGCTGCTTGCTCAGAAAAGCCTTCCTTAATTCTAGATTCCTTGACAACATCCACGCAGTCAATCTGAACATTGACGGATTGTTGTGAAGGGCCTTGCCCTGGAAGATAATATCGTCCATCAGAGGCAGAGGAACCGGATTGCAGAGCAGAAGGTCCAGCAGATCCGTATACCATGATCGGCTTGCCAATCCGGGGCGATCAGAAGCACTTGGCATTCCTCTTGTCTGATTTTCTGAAGAATTTTTGGAATCAGGATTGCTGGAGGGAATGCGTATGCATACATTCTCCCCCAGCTGATAGCTAACGCATCTGTTGCGAAAGCGCTTGGATCCGGAATCGGAGAGACGTACGTCGTCATCTTCGCATTCTTCTTCGTTGCGAACAAATCGATGTTGGGTTTCCCCCAATGGTCGATCAGACGATCCGCCACACATTGATTTAGTTGCCATTCCGTGGGTAAAACACTCATCCTTCGGCTCAATGAGTCTGCTAGCAGGTTTAACCTTCCCGGAATATGAACTGCTTTCAAGGTAATCTGGTGATCCAGACACCAACAAAGCAGTTTCCATGTCATCATACAGAGACTGGGCGACTTCGTTCCGCCCTGGCGGTTTATGTAAGTCACAACTGTTGAGTTGTCTGAACGAATAAGAACAATCTTGCCCTGAACTTTCTGTAAGAAATGTTCCAGGCCCAGGACTACTGCTCTTAGCTCCAGTAGATTTATATGTTCCTTTGACTGTTCCAGATTCCAAAGCCCTGATATCGTGTACTCTTCCAGGCAAGCTCCCCAGCCCTCCATCGATGCATCTGTATACACAGTCACCTGAGGGTGGGGAGGGGTTAGCAAAACCCCCGGCAAGAGATTCTCTGTATTCAACCACCATTGCAGGTGGTGAATGAGAGGCGCCAACACTGACACATTCGAGTCCAGCGAACCTGTACTCTGGGTCCATTGTGTCATGAGAAATAACTGGATCGGCCGCCTGCGTAAGGCGGCCTGAGGAATGACTGGTTCCAATGAAACCATCAACCCCAGCATTCTCAAGTAAACCCGTGCCAGGACATGACGACTGTCGCACACTGACTGAATTGACGAGATGAGTTTCTGAACTCTCTCCTGAGTAGGATAAACATATCCTGTCTCTAGATCGAAGAACATCCCCAGGTAAACAAACTTCTGGGATGGAGTCAGCTCTGATTTTGGGAAATTGATCATCCAGCCTAAGTCTGTGAGAGTTTTCAAAACAATCTCCAGATTGGCCGACAAACTTTCCCGGGTGTGCGCTTTCAACAGCCAGTCGTCTATGTACGTGTGGACTGCTATGCTTCTCCTGCGGAGGTATGCTGTGATCGCAAGAACCACACGGGTGAAAACCCGAGGAGCCGTGGAAATTCCGAAGGGTAACACCCTGAATTCCCACTGTCTGCCCTGGAATGCAAATCTCAGGAAGCGACAGAAACTCCCGTGGATGGGGATGTGGAAATAAGCGTCCTTCAAATCTATCGACGCCGTCCACATCCCCCTCTCCAACCCCGCCAACACCGAGCGCACCGTTTCCATCTTGAAACTGGGCGTCTCGATGAACTTGTTCAATGGCTTGAGGTTGAGAATCGGTCTCCACCCTCCGGTGCGTTTTGTTACTAAGAACAGGGTTGAATAGAAGCCCGGACACCTTTGTGCCGGCTGAATAGCTCCTTTTTGTACGAGGGAATTTATCTCCTCCTCGATACACAACCTTTGCTCTGGCTCTCTCGGAATGGGAGTCCAGACTGGCACTAGAGACAGTCGCGACGGCGGGCCTGTCATCCACTCTGGATGATACCCGACGGAAAGCCATCGCAAGACTAAACGGTCCTGAGTTAACCGTTCCCACTCTTGCATGTGGTCGGCTAGCCGGCCTCCCACCGGTCCACCTAGGGACCGCGGTGGACACAAGGCATGCAAGAGCGGCACTGTCTCCGTTGCCATACACACCGGAGTGGTTCTTACCGCGGTAAGCGTCCTGTCAGGACCGATAACCGCGCCCAGATCCTCGCGCGCCCCGCCCCGCCCCGCGCGCACCTTGGTGCGCGGGCGGCTGCCTGGCTGACGGCGCCTGAGGAACCTGCGCCCCCCTCGCTGCTGGCCGAATCGCACGCGGCCGAGGCCGACGCTGCGACGGTGGCTGGCCTCTGACTTGGCCAGCACCACCTCGAGCCTGCAGGGGACGATACGCAGGGGCCGCGGCGCGAACGTTAGCACGACGCAGCACTTCAAACTGCTCGCGCAGCGCCCTCTGGTTATTCACCAGGGTGACCGTCTCCTGGAGGTGGCGACATCCCTCACCTCCAAAAAGACCAGGACCCGTCATAGGCGTACGGAGTAGCCTATTGTACAGGTCCTGAGACGGGCACAGATTGTCCAGGGCAAACGTGCGTCTTGCCCGGACACTCCTGGTCACCGCCCGAGTCATACAGTCCAGCGCCAGGTTAATACCATCCTGGATGGCTCGCTGGACCGTGACCGGGCTTGGCTGGCGCGATGCGGATGCCGTTACTACCCCCTGTAACAGCTGGGAGACGTGGGACAGAGCGGCAATCGAAGCCCTCCCACTCTCCTCCGCATCACGCAACGCGGTATTCGCCGAACGCAACGCGTTCGAGCACAAGACCCCCGTGTCAGAACGGGAGCCTGGCCGCGCATCCTCACCCAAAGCCGCGCGGTCATCCACGCTGGGCTTGGGTACCACACCGTACCGCTGGTAATCCAGGGGCACGATGCAACAACGTCTGGCCACCTCGCGAGGGGCCTTCGCGAGACGTCCACTCGAGTTAATGGACGTCTCCGCCGCCTTGAACATGTCAACGACATGCTCCGCCAGCGGCAGAGAAGGCATAGCGCTAGCAGTCGGTTTCCCAGCTAACCACGGCGTGTGAACACGCTGGCTAGCCGACTGCTCCACGGGCAGATCAGGCCTAACGCTCACCAACCACTGGCAAGCGTCATACCAATCCTCCTCCGTGGCTAACTGCGAGCGCTCTACAAGACGGGGTCCTTCGTCTTCCTCCTGAGCGCAAGCAGTAGAGCTTGACGGCGGGTACGCTGATACACCTGGCAAGCCAGGGAAAACATGCGGGCCTGACAGCACCGGCATGAGAATATCACTGGTTTGACCAGGAGCAGGCACCGTGGCAGAGCGCGGGGTATATATAGCCCCACCACGGGCCCGGCCAGCACCAGCAACACCCTCGGCAAGCCGAGGTATGCGGTACCGCTGGCCATCAGCAGCGCCCTGGGCCACCACCTGAGCCGCGGACTCTACTCCAGGGTGAGTAAAACCGTGGAATAAGCCGCCTGTATTCCCCGCGAGGGGTGCACAAACGTCTTCATCCATGTCCACGTCGTCAGACGGCGACCCTAGCAGGTAATCCTCATCACCCTGGTCAGAAAGATTAGACCCCGGGTCAGCAAAGAGAGCTAACCCGGGCTGACCAGGAACGGTGCCATAGGAGGTACTGGCCACCGCGGCGTGCGGATACCCCTGGACTGATAAGCAGCCCGCGGGTTCCAGCGACAACCGTCCACGGTCCCCTATCGGCGCGGCAATAAGCCTGCTGCCAGGGTCGTGGAACGCCCCCTCTAATGGGGCCACCTCTGAATCGTCGAACAACGGAAGCGGTCTAAGGAAAACCGATCCAGAGGCGGGGATTACCTGCTCCGAAGCCGATGATGTGGACAGTAAAGGATTTGGTCCAGGAAGCATGCCACGAAGCAACCCTGGAACCAAATCCTTTATTGTCCTCTTCATCTCTCCCAACATCTCGGTCCGGAAGGCCTCCATATCCACCGCGGACGAGACCTTCCCCTTACCCTTCCTACTTACAACCTCTCATTTCCGCTTCTTCTTCTTCTCCTCCTCTACCACCTTGTCCGTCGCCTGTAAGCAGCACAAGAATTCGGACATTAACTCGCCCCCCCAGTGCTTACATATGTCACAATTAACCAAGGGACCACGGCTACATTGATAGCACAGATGAGGCCAGAACTTTTCATGAAGAAAACGTCCACAGGACGCGCAACCCGGTCCCTGAAACAGGGCAAAGGACAAGGAGTATGAGCAACTAGTTAAGCTTAGAAACTCAATCCAACTCAAAGAGAAGGAAAACGATCATAAAGATCAATATACATCAGAAACCAGCATAGCGCTTGAATTGCTGATAAATACATAGCCAGGCTGATTATGACGTCATTAATCCCGTGACAGGAAAAATTCGATCCCAACAAAACATCCAAGTGCAAGGACGAATTGTATGCTGAATGGATAAGTCGACTACACAACCATCAGATACATATAGATAACTCTTTTCTGGCAAAAATGTTAATTATCTCCCTTTGTTTGTTTACAATAATTAACATCACCACATTATCAATAACTAGATACCTGACACTTTGTATAGACAAACCATCCAACGTGACGAACCGGAGAACTCCACCATCTGCACGCCTCTTAACTCTCTCCACCTCATGGGGAAGGAATTGGATCAAGAGGGCAAAGTGAGAAGACCTTTATACTAGGCCTCCAACTCACTGGACATAATTTTTCATTTGGTTAGATAACCTAACAGTGTTAGTAGGAAATGGAACCATGGTGGAGAGAAAACTAACTCTCTGCTGCTGTGATGTCACCACCTAGCGTCATACAGACCTGTGGACATAAACAGAAAGAGAAATTAGCCCTAGGTAGCACCGAGTTGACATAAACCAACTAACCAAGGCGCTTATCACGGTAAACGCGAGTCCCGGAAACACAATACACCGGGAAGAAAACTCGCTAATTTTACTAGAAGTCACCTGATTTAAAGGTCCTAAGTCCTCCTGTGGCGAAGTGTTCCTTCCTGCCATCCAAATCAGATACTATCACTCCAAAATAACACCAATTAAACAGTTTAAGAGTAAGAAAAGCTTATGTTTCAAAAAGACATGTGTGTTCTCTTTGCCAATAATCTAGCAAAGAGGAAGTGCTAGTCTGCGCATGCGCGGTGGTGGGGCTGGCATCCGCCAGACTGCGCTCTGACTCCCTGCCCAGTAGGGGCGCCTAACTGTTTTAAATCTGAGTGTTTATTGAGTGAAAGCCAATATTTAGCAATATCAAAAGTATTAGGGAGGTAAGTATACTCTTGAAGTGAAATTATAAAAATCAGTTCTGTTGGCCAGTAAATGGTCATTCACTGAGCAAATAATTTAATTTCCTTTTAAAATCTTGACAAATGAAAGGGTTAATTGACAAAAGTATCATTTTGAGCGCTTTTGAGGTGATTGCTTAACCCTTTTTAAAGATCAAATTTGTTTAAGAAAATCTAAATATTTTCTCAATGAATGTCCATTTACAGGGCAAGAGAAAACTATTTTTGACAATTTACCGCTGGAATGACTGGCTCGGTTATCGAACCAGGCCTTCCAGTGGTACATTTTCAAAAATAGTCATCTCATGGCCTGCAAATGGACATTCCTCAAGACCACTATAGAGGTTGTTTGGGCTGGCTTGGCCATTTGAGAGTTAATACTCTATTAGATAGCAATTAATATGAATTATGACCAGCTTTCGTGTCCATCCAGACATGATCAAGAAAGTGCCATTCCTGTTCAGGAAACATGGCGAAAGCATGAGGAGGGGTGAGTGGAGGAGGGATACATTGCCATAGCTCACATGAGTGACAAGTTAGCGGAGTCAAAAAACAATGGAGGGATCCATTTCCAGTTATGCCACGCTTATTTTAGATAAGTTTGTTGCACTTTGTATGCGAGTTGGAATCTATTTATATATTTTGAAGCATGAAATCCCAGAATCCGAATTTCAAGCTAATTATGCAGGTAAGCTGTTGAATATTTTGAAGCTAATTTGACTGGGAGCTGTTAACTTCAAAACATTCAACAGAATGTTTAATTAAATCGTAAATTAATCAAACACATACAGTTCGTAAAACTTAGTGACAAAGTTTTCGATAGTCAGATCAGCGACAAATACATCATTATGACTGTGACATCACCTAACACGTGATGTATTTGACAATGATGTCAGATACTTGATTGACAGATCATACCAATCTATTAGTACACAATAAATCAGTGTAAATTGTCAATACGTGAATAGATTCGAGGATGACATTGCGTACACTGCTAATCATTAGATCCCCAACCTGGAGTAACCATTTCTCAACCATACCCTGAAGTACAAACACACAAAGTATGCAATAATCAACTTTTCCACAACGGAATACGTGACGATGAAATACAGAGGTTAAGTTTGATTCACGAACATTAGTTAACTATAAATTAAAGACACGAATCAAACTTGAAATAGTTAACTAGCTAGTTAACTACAGTTGACTTTATCATCTCTTGTCACCTTTTGATGGCTTATCCCACCAAAATATCCATATTCGAGCCTTCAAAACAGCTTATTTGGTGGTAAGGAAAGGTGCACCGAGACCAGTACCTGACTCCAGAGATTATACAAACATGGTAATTTAATAAAGTACCTGGTACCAACCAACTATAGTCATCCATTGACTTGGATCCTGTTCCTGTCAAATTAGTTTCAAAATATCCCACAGCTCGATAACCGAGCCAGTCATTCCAGTGATAAGTTTTCAAAAATTTTATTCTCTTGACCTGTAAATGGATATTCAATAGGCAGATATTTAAATTTTCTCGACCAAATTTGGCTATTAAAGGCTTAAATTCTGCATCTATGGCTATCTCTGAAACTGCTTGTCTGATTTCGCTGAAAGTTTAACACAACGAAGGCTGTTACAGTAAAAGGGAATATCCAGATATTGGCTGTGATCCGAATTGATGAAATTGTAAATCTATTGATATCTCTGAAGCATCTGCTATGATTTGAGTCCATTTTAGCATAATAAAGGTTGTGATTGTACATAAGAATTCCACATCTTTGGTCATGATTTCGCGTGAAAATTTGGAAAATAAAAAAAACCCTGATATTTCATTTAAATGTTTATTCACAGGCAGAGATATTTTTTTTAATTCCATTGATAAACAAGCCAGTCATTCTAGTATTAACTTTCAAAAATAGTCTTTACAGTCAGCAAAAAGTTTGATTTTCTCAAAAAAATCGTAACCTTTAATTTTAACCATTTCACTAACAAATCCGTGATATGTTCTTTACGATATAAAACCTATTCTGTTGAATAATTTGAAATTAATTTGACTGGAAGCCGCTGCTGCCTAAGGCAGCAACGGCTTCCAGTTACATTAATTTCAAAATATTCAACAGTTTTCTTGTATAGTAGCCTTGAAAATGAGATATGGTGGAATTCATCTGTGAAAGGGTTAATAAAACATAACCCAAACACCACATCAGTCAAACACATTGAGCACAAAAAGCGGTACAGGTAAATAGCTTTCAAAATATTATATATTTAACTTATCGCATTGACGTACAAATGTGATAATTAGATGCCATATTAATTAGATAAATCACCTTGGCCTTAGCGGGACAAATCTTAGTGATAAACGGCACTGTCTCATTCTCAGCAGATACCATGCCAACGATTTCTTGTTGATCAGTGAATTCCAACTTGTTAATCCCTTCAAAACATTTCTTGAGATGTGGCTGGACGCGCATGGGATCCTTCGTCTCAGATAAGATCTCCAGCAATTCATCATTAGACAGGAAGAAGAATCTGCAGTGACAAAGATATTAATTAGAAAATGTTACTACGGTAGCAATTATAATATGAATTTAAAGATTTTAACTGTCTGAAAAACAATCAAAGCTCAGAGGTAAATATTTACACACATGGGATATACTTTACTGGCTCTCAATGATTTTTTAAGATTTACCACTGGTATATTCAAGTGGTAAATTTTCAAAAAGGGTCGTCTTCATCTCGAAATGGACCAGTTTGGGTGTGTTTTATTAAGCCTTTCACAAATGAATTACCCCATATCTCATTTTCAAGGAGCCATACAAGAAAACTGGTGAATATTTTGAAATTAATGTAACTGGAAGCTGTTGCTGCCTTAGGCAGCAGCGGCTTCCAGTCAAATTAATTTCAAATTATTCAACAGAATAAGTTATATATCATAAAGAACACATCACGGATTTGTTAGTGAAATGGTTAAAATTAAAGGGTAAGATTTTTTTAGAAAATCAAATTCTTTGCTGACAGTATGGCCAAACAGACTATTTTTGAAAACTAATGCTAGAATGACTGGCTTGATTATCAATGAAATTTCAAAAAATCTCTGCCTGTGAATAAATATTTAAACGAAATATCATTTTTTCCCACCCGAATTTCCAATTTGATCAATTCGGATCAAAGCCAATATCGGGATGTAGCCGCCAGGAATTGCAAAAGATTATAACATAACCTATCCTAGTGTAGTATGGACATTTTCTGTGAGAGAATTGAAATTTTCTTTACTAAATCTGACAGACAATGGTTTAAAATAATTAAAATAATTTTGATAAAACACAGAATTGAATATACACACAATGACATAAGACCAAAATTCTGTAGTATAAAGGCTAAGGAATCAACATACAATCTGTCAATTAACCCTTTAACACTTATATCAGCCAAAAACCGCTTCTACAGTGGGCTTGAGAAATGTCAATTTCCAGACCAAGAAAATACCATTTTTGAAAATTTACCACTGGAATGACTGGCTCGGTAACCGAGCCAGTCATTCTAGTGCTAAATTAAAAAAAATACTCTTCTCTTGGTCAGCAAATTGACATATTCTTTGAAAAAATTGAAATTTTCTTAGTGTTAAGGGCTAGGAAATAATCAGCAGTTCTGGTAGAAGCTAGAGGGCATGCTGGCTAGTGGCACATACAGCTTAATGGAGTAATCCAGGTTTAGCTTTGCCCCGCCCATCTCTAGCTACATGTAAGTTCCACCCACACTTCACCGTGTTGAAATTGATCAATTCCTGCACTCCCTGACTATGCAATAACCAGTTTCCTACTCATGGGATACAGGTCAGCACTGCATGTGTGTTATTCTGCTAGATAAAAACAAGGACAGTTATGACGAGAGCTTAAATAACACATTCATGGATTGATGTGATGAATAAACTATTCTAAAATGTAGCCATTTTATACTACAGCTTCACTTCTTAACACATTCGAGCATAATATAAGGGCAATAACGCTGTTAAATATATTAATTATATAATATATTAATGAAAGAGTTAACACCCTTGAATATGAAAACCTTGTCATTGGCCAGAGTTATGCTTCATAGGCTTATTAAAACTATCATTTTAATCCTCACAGTAATGTTCTCATTTTGCAGTGTAAAAGGCTTATAATTAATCCTTTTAATGACAAATTCTTGAAAAAGTAAATAAAATTTATAGCATATACTGTTGAATATTTTGAAATTAATATGACTGGACGCTGTTGCTGCTATACAACGTGTTAATGCCTTGTTTTCTGTGGAGTCCCGAAGATTTGTGATAAATTTGGCGTCAAAAGATCAATTATCAAGGTCACAGTGACAATTAAAAACTGAGCCAAACACAAACAACCCCCAAGTAATGCATACATTTCTGCTTGTTAACATACAACCCAAGTAATGCATACATTTCTGCTTGTTTACATACAAGCCAAGTAATGCATACATTTCTGCTTGTTTACATACAACCCAAGTAATGCATACATTTCTGCTTGTTTACATACAACCCAAGTAATGCATACATTTCTGCTTGTTTACATACAACCCAAGTAATGCATACATTTCTGCTTGTTTACATACAACCCAAGTAATGCACACATTTCTGCTTGTTTACATACAACCCAAGTAATGCATACATTTCTGCTTGTTTACATACGAAGAGCGGTCGCCTGTCTCATGAGACTGGTGATCAGGCAGGTACCCGCTCAATAAGACATGATGTTCCTTTGTTAGTTAGTTAGTTCGTTCATCAGTCAGTCACAAAAGCTTATTCCAGGCTGTCGCTTCATGAGTTTTTCATACACAGCAATTAAACTTTTTTTTCTTTTTTTTTTAAACTTAAATGTATTTTATTGTTACATATATGTACAATGGGATTGGGCACAAGTTCTGTCACCTTAGAGACGCCCTCTCCCTAACTTGGTGTATGTATGCATTGAAGGCTTAACGTATGGAGCGTAAGAAATAGTAGGTCAGTGTGTCCTCAGTGACCTACTTTTCAGGCTTTATCCAAGAATCTATGGACTTTGTTTCAAAACATGTGGGATAAATATTGAACAGAATATGCTACAAATTGCAGTAATTACTTTTTTCAAGGATTTGTCATTAAAAGGGTTATCATTCCAATTAACCTTTTCCAATTTGTCCTGCCCATTCCTATCTAAGCTCCACCCACATCTCGTCCGTGTTGGGATCGATTCATCTCTGAACGCCCTGACTATCGATTTTCAGAAATCTATACACATTAGCTGGTAAATATTTTGAGACTAATTTGACTGGGCGATGTTCCTGCCATAGGCAGCAACAGCGCCCAGTCAAATTAGTTTCAAAATATTCAACAGAATGTTTACTAAATGGTAAAGACACAATACATACAATGTGTCGGACTATTAAGCATTAAAGATGGACTATATCGAATCACTCATGATGTCATGATTATGATGTCATCCTACACGTCACGTAGTTCATTATGATGTCATATGATGGATGGATAAACTTGGAAAGGGCCATTGTACGCATACCTACCTTGGGAAATACAATCTCTTCTTCTCCAGATAGGCATTAAGTCCCTTCTGAATCTCATCCAGTAAGACATTCGCCTCCTGTAGCCGCCCCAGCATGTTATTCTGAGCCGTAGCCTGTAAGCAGTGCACATCCGTGGCACATTCTGTCATGATGTCACGCCAGTAGCTATCCACAATGCCAAACTTACGCCCTTCTTCCGGCATCTGCGCCATGATATCCTCCGAGCTGAAGATTGGTTCCAAGTACAGCCACGTAGCTTGACACTGAAATTGTTACAGTTGATAATAGATATGCTGGATAGAAATAACTGTTTGTCATAGGATCAATACATGTTTCAGCATTCAATGTTGTAATTATTTTTATTGAGGTGGATGTAAGAATTCAAGGTATTTCAGATAAAATCTTACTTTTCAATATATTCAATATATCAATATTAGAATGAAACTTACCTAAGAAATATAGTCTTTCCAGAACATTTCCCATATGTACTCGAATAAATGTCAGAAAATGCATTTGTACCATTGTAAGAGATGTGTTTTTCTTGTCTAAAATATGCTGTTTTGACTCCACTTGGGTCAACAGCACCTAAAACCTTTAAAGTGACACTCATATCAATTAACCCTTTAATGGTGACAATTTTCCAAGAAAAACAATAATTCTTGCATGCCAAGACATGGCTATTTTCACAAATTTACTACTGAAATTTACTAAATATTTACGTTTTTGCAGGCCACGGTTATTTTTTTAATTTAAATTTTCTCATACAAAATGATCATTTGTGGACCAAAGACTATTTTAGAAAATTTTCCAGTGGAAAGACTGGGTTGGTTCCAACAAATAATAGTCTTCTCTAGGCCAGCAAATGTACACCTTCCCATGATCATCGCACTAATCCATTTTTGGCTGGTTTGAGTGTGTTAAAAGGTTATGATTCATAGCCATACCTTTAACCAAGCATCTAGGATATCCTGCATAATCACCAGCTTCTCCTCCCATTCCTTCATCTCAACTTCAAAAGGCTTGATAAACGGTGAACCATGCATGGTCTATGCCTTCACTATGTGGTCATCCAACAGCACTTGTATTTCATCAATCGACGACAGAATACACACACCCTGTAGAGTGAAACAGTTAAACATGTATGCTAAGTAACTACAGACATATATAGAGAATCTGGAACGAGGTCACTTTTCATATCACTATTATGGACCGAGTTGAAAATTATCAATTTGCACGAGGTTTAGCGAGTGAAAAATTGATAATTTTCAACGAGGTTCATAATAGTGATATGAAAAGTGACCGACTGATATTTAATTTATCACATAAACTGTAATTTTGAAACATTTGCCAATAGTTGCTGATGTGACTTATCTGATTTCTCATTGTTGATTTTCGTGAAATCGATACCGCCACTGTGACGCACCACTACTTGATAACAGATACTGAATGCGCAGCAAAATATAGTGACAAACACACAATCTGGCAATGTCAGCCGTTAAATAGTATTTTAACTGGTCATTGAAAATTATAGCCACGGCCATCAATCATTACTTCGCTGCCGACTGATAAACTGTTAAATGATGACATTTTGCGATGACATTTCATGAATGACAAATCGTAGTAAAACAGTACCGCATAGTAATGAACGCGTCACGCTCACATTAATCGATGTTTTAATTGGTCGATTTAAATGGGTTGCACACCCAACAGCCAATGAAAATACTCCGCTGAATATGGCACGTGTGCTCCTATAGAAAAATATGGAACGGGTTAGAAGGCTTGTTTATATGATAAATTCTCTTAACCGTCTGCCTGCTGAATTTCTGCAGACTACATATTTTCTGGGGCTAACCAATCTTGAGCATTAATGGATTAAGTGACCACTTTGTAGAGTTAAGTTGTCAGAAAAAACAGATAGACTTTTAATACAAATCTCTCAGCATATAGTGTATGAATCTTTCAGGTAACAACAGATGGGAGTTCAAAGTCTTTATGACCACCTGTCTGGCTGCTGCAACCAACCAGACAATAATTTCAAAGGGCAATAACTCTGGACATGCTGAATATTTTGAAAACAATTTGACTGAAAGTTGTTGGTGCCTAAACCACCAACAACTTTCAGTCAAATTGTTTTCAAAATATTCAGCAAAACCAGAATTAAACCCCAAGGAACATGTAGTCTGCAGCAATTCACCAGCAGCTAAAGAACTTGTGGCTTTAGAAGTCCGGTGGTCTCTTGCGCAAGCCCGACTATTCGTCAATCATTCGTATTTTACTCACCGTTTCTCGATATGGCACAAGATCAAACACCATATCCTGCCATTCAAACTTCATCTTCTCCATGGCTTTCTCCAGTGAGTACTCCTTCGCGGCGGCAACTCCAATCTCCTCCAAACTGGTAATGTTAGAGAAACACAATTACTGATACGTAATGGATTGTGCACATTGAGACAATTGTTATTCTGGTGAAGATATTTGACATTGATTTAACTGCCAGACATCTAGCTTTAATGTCTCTATGGCTGCCTGTAATTTTATAAGAAAAATTCAATCATTGTGCTACAGTATATTAATGGAAAATGGTGGAGCTTAATGTAAACGTAGCCTCACAATCCACGATTATATCAGTAACTCACATACTAAATTTGGTTGAATTCTGCCTAGTTTGCTCTTCTGCCCTGCACTCACCCCCACCCACCCATCCCACACCTTACCCCACCACAGAGGGGCGGAGCAAAATGTAAACACTGTCTCGCAATCAGCAATCATGTGTAACACTAACATACCATATTTTGTTGAATTCCGCCACCTCTGACATTCTCCACCCCACCCCTGTCCTCCCTTTAATTTCACCAAACAGGTTCGGACAAGATAGTCAGACCAACAGACAGACAGACAGACAGATGGATGGATGGATGGATGGGAGGGATGAGATGGGATGGGATGGGATGGGATGGATGGATGGATGGATGGATGGATGGATGGATGGATGAATAGATGGGTGGATGGATGGATGGATGGACGGATGGATGGATGGATGGATGGGATCAGATGGGATCGGATGGATGGGAGACTATAGCAATATCATGTTTTTTTCAAAACGTGTGAGGATAATTAGAGATCTCTCTAAGGCATATTTACCACTGGTTTTACCATGATATAACTTTCAATATCAAATAACTTCTTATTGATTCTTGGAATGCAAATTAAACATTCTATCAATCATTTATGTGAGACAGTCTAGAAAGCGCAGAAACTATTTCATGTTATATTTTAGTTAATCTGAAAATATACACCTGTGCAAAAGTTAAGCACCACCCTATTTTTACGCACATGCGAGGGTATATTCATGTGCTATGAAGAAAGCAATAGCATAAACATTTATGTACCCATCCATCTTAGTGCAAGAGGTAATAATGCAACTAGAGGAATGCTGATTATGATGGTGGGGAAACACTATGTTTTTGTTTGAACTTGAAAACGAGGCCTGAATATGGTTACGTTGACACAACTGACAACTATTTCCCTACAGTTGACACACGTGGCTAGATTGTCATTAATGGTGTCTGAAAACGAAGTTTAACATCTGTGCACGAGTTTGAGACTGTCATTATTAATACCGGGTATATCCACCTTGTGCCTGGATGACGGCCTGGACACGACGTCTCATGCTGGTCACCAACCGACTGATACGCCATTGTGGTATTCGTTGCCATTCAAGATGGAGTGCGTCTGTTAATTCCTGTAGGTTCTGCACAGGAGGATCCCTCCTTCTCACCATGTTTCCCAGAATGTCCCAGATATGCTCAATAGGGTTCATGTCAGGGCTCCTTGCTGGCCATGGTAGGGTTTTGATGGCATTCTGGCGGAGGTATTCATGCACAGCTCTAGCACGATGTGGTCGGGCGTTGTCATCCATGAATATAGGGTGGGTTCCAGGTGCATGATTTACAAAATGAGGGACCACAACTATATCCAGTATGGAATCTTGATATCTTTGTCCATTTAGTGTTCCAGGTACAGTCAACAGATCCAGCTTACAATCAAATGAGATGCACCCCCATATCATAACGGAACCTCCACAAATGGAACTTCTTCCATGATGTTACGTTGGTCGTACGCCGTGCGTCTGGACCTCCATACACGAGTTCGACCATCTGTGGCATGAAGCAGGAACCGACTTTCATCGGACCAGTGTACCCGTCTCCAGGATCTCATGTTCCAGTGTCTTCTTTCGTTGCACCACCTCAGACGCTCCTCTTTGTGGTGTGCAGTGAGGAGAGGACGTCTGACAGGTCTCCTAGCTTTCATGCCAGCAGCATACAGTCTCCTTTTGACGGTAGACATTGACACTCTATTGCGCGTTTCCCATTGCTGGCTGAGCACTCTGCTGTTGGTGAATGGAGATCTCCTAACAAGGCGTACTAGGGCTCGATCATCACGGGCTGTAGTCTTCTTCGGTCTTCCAGATCTAGGCCTGTCCTTCACCTCGTTAGTTTGCCCATGTTTTGCAATCAAACGACTGATTACAGTATGGTTAATGTTCAGCTGTCTGCCAATCTCTCTGCCTGACATACCAGTGGTATGCATGCCTATGATTTGCCATTTCACACGATCACTTAACCTTCGTCTTGCCATAGCGGTTCACAATCAAGAGCTAATTCTCTCTGTACAAATAAACCACGGTCATGAACACAAAATTCCTAATCTTGTCGCCTAAATCTGTATGTAATGTTCTACACCTCAAACTGGACTTTTACATAACTGAACACGTGTGCTGTTTCCCGCCACGCACGGACATCAAGCGGCGTGAAGTCATGCATGCATGTGCATTTCGTACTTGGAATTATGTCAGCTAACGCGGGGACAAAAAGTATGGCAGCCTAGTTGTACCATCATGTTTCTACGTTCTATTGTTTTTGCTGGTGCTTAACTTTTGCACAGGTGTATATGATTTATGCAATGATGTCCTCTCCTGGCTTTATATTTGCTGGCTCTCAGTATGGAGAATACCAAGGCTCTCTGCACTGGTGTGTCTTCTGGCATGCTTAGCACATGGCCATCGATGGACCATCTTTTCTGGGCGACTTTTCTGGACCGTGGCGATGTATTACACATCTTGTATCATTGGAAATTATGCTTTCTGGCCATCGCTGTCCATTGATGGTGTATAGGTGATTGCGTTGGCAGGCATCAAGTTTGTCTAGAGATGCCTATGGAACTGCCCAGCTGTTACAGTTATACAGTATCAATTCTACACAGGTTGCATTGTATAAACGTAGCCTTTTCATCATGGGCATCTTTGATCTATGAATCCATAGCTTCCAGAAGGACTGGAAAGCTATGTAATTGTTCCCCATGCTGCAGCGTGCAGCAATGTTAGCAGTACTACAAAACAATGAGCCCATGATTTTACTTTTCCACCATGGTTCGCCGCCACGAAGTCAATCATCATTTTCTTTAGTTTCATGCTTTGTTGATAGATATATTTCAAATGTATTTCTAAAGATGTTAATCTGTGATAGACTGGGTTCCCCGTGAGTATGAGAGAATGAAAAGTGTATTACAACCCATGGGCTGATTATGGAAAGGGTTATTCTTCGAGTGCAGAATCTATTTTTAGATCCACCAGGTTTATTCCTTTAATGGCCTCTGCAGTAGTCTTGAGGAATGTCTATTTGCAGGCCAGGAGACGACTGGGTCTTTTTTAATTTACCATTGGGATGTCTGGCTCCATAAACCAGCCATTCATTCCAGTGATCAGTTTTCAGGGATAGTCCTCGTTAATGGTTTGCAACTGGACACTCACTAAGAACACAATCTGATTTTCTTGACCAAATTTGACCATTAACTCTTACAATGTACCAGTCTGATGTCAAAATTTAAAATTTTCAAATTAAATTAAAAGATGAACTGCTGTTCATTTTTCAACAAATTTGGTGGAAGATGTGTGGTGTGGACAGCAACATCATCCATCAAAATTGTTGAAAAATCCACACCGGGTTCTTTGCCATTGACACAGAAAAAGATAGAATATTGACATCAGAGTGGTAAGAGTTACTGTTAAGTAATACTAACATAATCTTTTAACAGAATTGTCAGATTGGTACTTATACTGGTACAAAGTAACAAATATTAAATGAATAATACAGTACATGTTTCTTACTTGTTGAGATGTTTGTTCAGGCCGTATTCCAGCATATGATACAATGACGTGTCACCTTGAGGCGCAATATCAAAAAAAACCAACGATGTCACTCATCTGAAAATATAACACAGGAAATGCGCCGAAGAGTTTATTAATGATCATGCTTACGAATTTCTGAAGACCACATTTTCCATAAGATTTAACTCTGGATATAGAAAACATTTTGAAAACAATTTGAATTAAAGTTGTTGGTGCTTAGATGAAGAGTATTTTTTTTTAATGTATCACTGGAATGAATCGAGCCAGTCATTCCAGTGATACAGTTTTTAAAATAGTCCTCTCTTGGTCTGCAGATGGCCATTTCTAAGCACCACTGCAGCTTTCATCACTGATATGCGTTCATTGTTAAGTCTGAGTAATGTGTACTCGAGCTGGTTAATCGAGTAATCAAGTTTTTTCTTAAATAATCAATCATGATCATTCAAAGCAATAATCTGACACGCCTATGGTTGACATTTATAATATATTTATGCTTTACCTTTTCCCAATGTCTGTCTCTGATTCCTGGATTACAGATGGTATGAAGGATCGGCATGTGCTGCTTGAATTTATCAATCTTGCCCTTGACGCTATCCGCGATTCGTCGTGGTCCCGCTTGATCGGAGAATTGCTTGGTCAGTTTAAACATGGTCCGCCACATATCGCTGACCTCCGTGTCAATATTCTCAGCATTCAAATCCTTAAACTGTCCTAAAAAGCAGACAAAATCTGTTTTTATACCTGGGTTTGGAAACAAAAATTTGAAAATGAAGGTGAATTTGAATCAAAATGGAATACCTATGGAAATAACTGATTAGTTTACAATATCATAGGCCACCATCATTCAGTAGTAGTAGTAGTAGTAGTAGTAGTAGTAGTAGTAGTAGTAGTAGTAGTAGTAGTAGTAGTAGCTATAATAGTAGTAGTAGTCTTGGTCATAGTAGTAGCAGCTGCTGCTGTCATGTTGTTGTTGTTATTATTGTTATTATTATTATTGTTATTATTATTATTATTATTATTATTACACTACCATTCATCCAGCCTTCGTGCTTGGTGTGGAAATTATACGTGGTGTTCCAGAGTTTTTCATACAGTTCTTTCATCGTGAACATTTGTTGTAGCTGTGGTAGAGCTGTCACTTCCCATTCCAGCAGCTCCTCCTCACCGTTGATCGACTCTAACTCTCCACACGCCAATTCTAAGTTCTGATGCAAGTTTGACAGTTGTTCCACATTGGATTTCATTTCATCGGAGCTCATAATCTATAAATGTTTTGTAAATTAAGGCAATTAGATTCTGTTAACTGTCTGCCTGTTGAATATCTGCAGACTAAAAAAAGCATCCGCCTTTGCTTCTACGAGAATTGCTAATACTTACCAGAAGTACTATTATGATAATGTCTATTATCTAGTCTGGCTCAAAATAAACAATTAAAACTCCACACTCTCCATGATCCTGTCCATACCGTGTCCGGGAATTACCATAGCCTCCAGGTACCGAGTCAATTCCCAACAACACTCAGATTCGTCTTATATTTGTCTTGACAAACAGCGAAAGCAGCTCACCCTCACCTCAGCAGGGCGGCTGAGGCAGGCCATAGTACATTTGGTAAGTATTATCAATTCTCGTAGAAACAAAAGTGGATGCTTTTTTTATTCTACTTCGAATAACACTTACCAGATGTACTATTATGATAAACTCTGGATTTTGACGGCCAAGAAACTCCAGTGGGAGGAGGTGAGGCTCGAAACAGCTCTCAGCTACCATCCGACAGAAGATTGTGAAGAGACTGGAACCCCAGCATACGCGTGGGTCCCGCCATCTGACTCATAGTGCTAAACTCCACGGTCATTCACGTGTCATGTGCATTACCAGTGCCAGTGCCTGTGGGAGAACCCTACGATGTATGTGTAAACAGTGGTCGAATGTGGCTTTAAGTGAGATTCAATAAATTGGCGACGGCTACCGGATTAAGTGCGCTGGAGATATCGTGAAGGTAGAAATCAGTAAATGACGACTCGGCATGCCATTGTGCTACAGACATCACCTCCTCTAAAGAGACAGCCTTATAAAGGGCCAATGATGCTGCTAGTGCTCGGACTTGATGGGCGTTCGCACGATCAATTTGCTTTCCTGTTGCGATTTTATGCGACATCAGAATAGCATCCACTATCCAACAAGAAATGGTGTCTTTCGAGGCGTGAAGATGAGGAGCTTTGAGACATAACTACAGAGATTTCGGGTCATCTCTCCACTCCTCAGTACGTTTCTCCTACATATTCAGACATCTGACAGGATACCAAGCAGAAGAGCCTGGGGCATGTCTAATTAAACTTGGCAAATTGATCGGCTGTCCTGGATATTTAAGTGACTGATTCTTTGCCAGGAAACAAAGACGTGGTAATAGTCTTAGCCCTTCACCCGTAATGACAAAACAGTCATGTTCGGCAGAAAGCGCATGAATTTCGCTTCTCATTCTCGCCGATGCTGCAGCAACCAAGAAAACTGACGTAATAGTTAAGTTTAATATCTGTAGATCTAATTGGCTCAAAGGGAGCATGCCCTAAAACCTGTAGAACAATAGATTCCATGCTGGGATAGGAATTGGCTGTCTAGGTCGCAGATTGCTCATTCCTTTAATAACTTCATTTAAAGTGCCGTTCTCCACTAATTAAGCGGCCAGACTGGCTTAGGACTGAAGCTAATGCGGACTTGTATGCTGCTATGGTTTAAGGTACAAGTTTGTCACCCTCGTATAAATGACAGATAAAATCTGCCACATGTTGAACAGATGCAGAAAAGGGATTAATATCTCTTCCCTTATACCACTCTGCAAATTTGTTCATTCTATAATTATATGTTCTGGTGGTTGACCGCCTCCTGGCTTAAGTGACAAATTTCGCTGCTTGCTCAGAAAAGCCACCCTCAATTACTTGCTGCTTGATAACATCCATGCAGTCAATTGGAACATTTCCGTTTGTTCTAAAAAATCAGATCCCTTCTGTCTGGAAGAGGAATTGGATTGCAAACCAGAACGTCCAGCAGATCCGTAAACCATGATCTGTCTGGCCAATGAGGAGCGATCAGTAGTACTTGGTATATGCCCTCTCTTATCTTTGCCAGAACTTTTGGGATGAGAATCGTTGAAGCGTACGCGTACATTCCTTTCCAACTTATCACCAGTGCATCTACTGCTAGAGCTAGTGGGTCTGGGATCGGTGACACACATGTGACCATCTTTGCATTTCCTTTCATCGCAAATAGATCCACATTCGGCTTGCCCCAATGTTTGAATAGAACGTCTGCTACCGATTGGTTGAGCTGCCATTCCATCGGACGATAAACCGTCCTTCGACTGAGAGCATCCGCTAGGATGATCAATCTTCCTGGAATGTGTGCTGCCAGAAGAATAACATTCCTCTCTTGGCACCACAGCAGAAGATTCCATATCATCATACACATCTCCTGTGATCTCGTCCCGCCTTGGCGGTTCAGATAAGAGACCACTGTGGAATTGTCTATCCTTATGCAGACTGGAATGCAGACCCTACTCCTAATCCCCTTAGGGGCCTTGGGTGTACTCTGGCTGAACCAGACGATACGCCGCGACTTCCACCATGTCAGAAGTCTGAGTGTCCAAGGGTGGAGTTGGCATGGCCAAAGAGCCACTCGACAGAGCACTAGCCGCATGCTCTGACATCCACTCCATCGCCGGATCGCGCTGAGACCCTTGGTCAGATGTCAACCCAAGATGGTCGAACATCCATCCTTCGGTGCAGAATGATGATTCGTCCATTAAAGGACTACCATTTTCATCCTCCTCATCCTTGGATGAGGTCACCGACGACCCTGCTGAGAACTACGGACCAAACTTCCAATTTGAAGCGGATCTGTGGCTCGACTACTTGCCGCCATACCCGCATCCCCGATGCCGACAGGAGCCATAAAAGACAGCTCTGATGGCACTCTGCAAAGAGCGAACTCTGGATGGAAGATGCCCGACGGAACATCGACATCCTCACCCAGCTGACTTATCTGAGCAAAACCCGGGGGGGGGGGGGGGGGAGGAGGAGAGCCGTGGGAAATGCCAGAGTCTGTCACCTGTGAAAGCATGCCAGAGTCTTCCATCAGGAGAATATCCTTTTCCTCCACCATCAGCTCTTGAGCCAATGCACGAGAAAGGTCAGGTGCATGTTCCTCCACAGAACTGGCTGGACCACCGATAGACTCAAACATCGCCTTGAACTGGGCCGCCCAAACACCCAAGGCCAAGTCCATCTGCTCATTCAGGCACTCCTCCAGTCCTTTAACTGATGCCTGATCCATCTTGACCGCCTTGTCCTTCGCGATTCTCCTCACACACGCACACCGATCGTGATCAAACTCCGCCACTAAGTCCGACGACCACTTTACACAACATCACAGGGACTTCCAACCTTGCACTTGGCACATGCAATACAGTGGTGTCCCGCAAACTTCCACTTTATGAAGCGATTGCAACATGAACATAATGTATCCAGTGATGTTTTCCTTGCCCCTTCACCTTCTGCGAACACAGAGTAAGAATTAAAACGCTGCACATGATAAGATGATGACGAGCAACTAGGGTTGGGCGATATTGCTCAAGGCATGACGATATCGGTATCTCATTAAAATACCGCGGTATCACGATATATCGTCATTTGGGTGGGGTGTGGAGTTAGGGTGTAAACATAGAATAACATGTATTTCAAATTGGTGGCGTCTGCAAGTTATTTTCATTAAATTTGTTGCATTGAAACCGTAAATTGAGATGCCATGATTGCCATTTCCGCATATTTAATACACGAAATTCCACATTTGACACCCTTCAATATACAGTTTAAAGCAACGAATGTAATGCAACTAACCGTATTCATCACAAATAAGAAAAATAAAGGATTTTCTTCTGTTCTTGTGTTGTATTTTGTGTTATCTTTACCTCACGACAACTGTCAAAAGATTGAGCAAGGAATACGCATTAACTTCATTGTGCAGAAAGGGAATTCTGCACAGCGAAATCTGATTGGCCGCCGTATCATACTTGAGCCAATCAGAATTCACACTGCTGAATTCCGACAGCTGTTATCACGCCCGCCGCTAATTAATAAAATAACACTGCATGATTTTGAACGAGAAACAGCGTGAAGACTGGAAACAATTATATCAGATTTTATTTGGTCTGTAATATTAAATACTAATTTGCCCCATTGTAGACCTATTCAAAGTCGCTCACTACTTAGCGGTTTTATCCATTGATCTCAAGGCGTAGCCGGGATGTGTGAAGTTAACCCAGTTAACTCTGCAGCCAAGACTGCCACAACAGATACTGAGATAGAAGACTGGAAATAATTAGGCCTAAATTCCTTATTTTAAGGACGTTTCTCACTTAGAATAAATCCGTAATAGAATAAATCCGTAATGTTATATGTGGAATGAATTTTGATCTGATTCGTTTAAAAATGCTAAATATATTGTATAAAGTTGCATAAAAACTTATAACAATAAAGCAAGAGTTTAACTTCCCCCTCACCCACCGTTCCAAGCTGTGGTATTGATAATGGATTAAGTGTGTGTGGTTTCCTATCGACCTCAAAAGTTTTAAAGTTTAAATCTTTCATGGTCAGAAGAATGTTTAACATAAAATGTTGAAGATCTTAAAACTCATTTGACATGAAAAGTTTCTGCATATGGCAATTTCAAAATATTCAACAAGCTACATGCTTTAAAACAGATATACTACCTGGAATTTGTTGAAACTCGTTGACTTTTGTTGTTACAATTATTATTGATGGCGAGTGTTGGCAATAACCCAGGTTGAAAGAGCTTACTACACTTGCCAAACGCCCACTTGTATCTGAAGATCACATATAGCACGTTTCCAGAGTATCCAGCTACCATCTGACGTCATATGTTAATTGACATGCATGATGACGTCATAAATGTTCGATTTGGCCAGTCGTTAAATTTTACTAGTCCGACAAAATAATTGGACTGGGCGCTGCCGCGCTGTTGCTGCCATTGTTAGCAGCAGAGTGTCCAGTAAAATTAGTTTCAAAGCATTCAACAACTTATACATAATAATTTGATGGGGCGCTGTTGTTGCCATTGTTAGCAGCAGAGCGCCCAGTAAAATTAGTTTCAAAATATTCAACAACTTATACTTATACATTAGTTTATACGTTAGTTTGATCGATCCCAGGAATACGTATGCCAATACGCCAATACTGCTTGTCAAAGTGATGTACCCTCTACACTGACCACCTATATTAAGAGACCACTATATTTAATGACCGCCTATACAAATTGTCAACATTGACAACTTGTATTAACACACCACCGTAGTAATTTTCATAAATTGTCTCATAGAAAATTTGCAGACTATGAGAATACTATTTTATCACTGTTGTGAGCCATATTTACCGCTGTTATCGAGCCAGTCATTCCAGCGGTAAATTATCAAAATAGTCTTCTCTTTGTCTGCAAATTTTGGATATTTTATTGGAAACATTAGACATTTCGCAAGACCACCCCATAAACTGTTTTTGACTGATATGAGTGTTAAAAGGTTAAAGAACCATCATCCCTTTTTCCCATGAGTTATTTTCTACCGGAAGTTAGTGAAAGGTGTTGCTACCTGCATTACTCTTTACTTTGATGATGGGCCACAGACAGCCTAATTTCTGGGCCTATTAGAGAGCCACCATCCATTTTGCATGCAACAGCTTTCCAAAATGCATATAGTTTGGGTCTCCGTTAAACAAGTCCCATTTACCCCCATGGTCCACTAAGACACAATAATATTCCTACAATGAACCACCATATCATTGGGTGATAGTAGTTGCTGTCTCTGATCAATGAATCAATTGTGACAGCTCAAAATAAAATTTTGGCACTAAGACAAACCCCGCTAAGATGTGAAATAACAGGCAACATAATTACAGGAAACCACGTCGCTAATGGACAGGCGCTATAACAACAGAATGAATACAGTACTTACAACAATGGCGCGGGATTGTCTCTCTTTGAGCCAATCAGAAAGCGTGTTATGTCCGGTTAGATTTCTACATAGTATTGGCTTTAGATACTAGATCAGTCTGTATTTGACCACAGACTCTTTCATACTTACTTCTACTCTGTTTTGTCACTCGACATTTTGTTTCTAAAAATTTGAATATCTGAAATTAATTCAAAATTTTCGCCATTTCTTATTTTCATAGTCATCATACGATAAGTACACTTAGTTTGCTCTCATATTCATCCTAAGCTATTTAAATTTGTATATGCCTTAGCGCATGATTGAATACTTGATGATGAAAGAATACGATGTCAAATATTCTTCCCTTTTTTACTTTAATACATTGTTGAACTGTTGGAATATTTACTTTAAAAAACATCTGATAATTTGAGATTCTGTCATGTATAGAAAGATCGTCTTCAGTACAACTCACCATACTTCTAACTCGTCCTAGGTCAACTCGTCCAATTAGTGTTCGTATGCGAATATATGTGGTTATATTATATTATTCGGGATTATAGAGCATATATTATGTGATTAATACAATACTATTTGATAATCACATAATATCAGTGTTCTGTTATCCCGAATAATATAACATAACTACGTATATTCATATATGAACATTATTTGGGACGAGTTAGAAGTAGGGCGAGTTGTACTTAGGACGGGATGTATTTAGGACGAGTTGACTGGATACCGTTAAATCAATACATAATTGTTAAGTTGACAGTTTGACACAGATTATGTCTAAAGAACTGACAAACCAGGTATAGATACTTTGTGCCTAGTGTTTAGGACTTTCATGATCATCATCATCGTCTTTCTTATCGTTCATGCTGTTTATTATATAAACATGATGACACCTATTTAATATTGCTACATGTATTTCCATTTAAACTATGCAGGAAAGCTGTTAAATATTTTGAAACTAATTTGACTGGAACCTGTTGCTGCCATAGGACTTGCACTCAGAATTTTGATTCGTAAATATTTTGGGTGAAAAACTTAGATTTTATTAAAAATTTAACGCAAATTGTCAAATTGCTTCTCCTTACCATTTTGACCGATTTCAACTAAATTGGGCTGAAAGAATCCTATGGTCATAGGCTCTAGAACTTCTTTTCAGAATTTTGTTGCGTAAATATTTTGAGTGAAAATCCTAGATTTTATTTTTAAATTTACCGGAAATTGTCAAATTGCTTCTTCTCTTAGAATTTTGACCGATTTTAACCAAATTGAGCTGAAAGAATCCTATGGTCATAGGCTCTAGAACTTCCATTCAGAATTCTGTTGCGTAAATATTTTGAGTGAAAATTCTAGATATTAAAAATTTACCGGAAATTGTCAAATCTCTACTTCTCCTTACCATTTTGACCGATTTCAACCAAATTGGACTTAAAAGGATTCTGTTGTGATAGGCTCTAGTACTTCTATCCTGAATTATGATTCATGAACTTTTTGCGTGAAAATCCTAGATTTTATTTTTAAAATGTCCTAAAATTTTTCAAATTGCTTCTTACCATTTTGACTGATTGGAATGAAACTTGGCTGGGAGAATCCTATGGTGGTAGGCCTCAGACCTTCTATTCAGAATTTTGATTCATCAATTTTTAGCCCACCTGGCCAGAATGGCCAAGTGAGCTTATGCCATGGCGACCATCCATCGTTCTTCAGCTTTTGCTTTGAAACGCTACTCCTCATTAACCACTTAGCAAATTAACCTAATTTGGCAGGAAGGACCCAAGGGAGGTAGGGTTCAGAACATGTACATATGATTTTGATTGTCCAATTTTTCCGGCAGCCATCTTGGATCGAAGAACATTTTGGGAAATAAGATAAAAGCCTACTCCTTATTAACTACTTGGCTGATTTCAAGCAAACCTGGCTGGAAGGAAGCTAGACTGGTATGTTTCAGAATTTTGATTGGTCAATTTTCTCGGCGGCCATCTTGAATTTTCCGAAAAATGGCTGAAAATTGTTTAAAACGCTACTCTTCATTAATTGCTTTGGCAATTTCAACCAGATTTGGTGTCAAAAATACTAGGCTAATAGGTTTCCGAACTTATATACAGAATTTTGATTGGTCATTTTTTTGGTGGCCATCTTGGATTCCCTGAAAAATTCTGGAAATCAGTTAAAAGCCTACTACTCATTAACCACTGGGACGATTTCAATCAAACTCAGTGGGAAGGACCCTAGATTAGTATGCTTCTGAACTTGTATACAGAATTTTATTGGACGATTTTCCTCGGTGCCCATCTTTAATTTGGCGGGAAATTGTTTAAAACGCTACTCCTCATTAACTTCTTTGGCAATTTCAGCCAAACTTTCCTGGAAGGATACTAGAGTGGGAGGTTTCAGAACTTGTATACAGAATTTTGATTGGTCAATTTTTTCGGTGCCCATCTTGGATTTTCTGAAAATCAGTTAAGATCCTACTCTTCATTAACCACTTGGCTGATTTCAATCAAACTCAGTGGGAAGGACCCTAGAGTGATATGCTTCTGAACCTGTGTACAGAATTTTGATTGGATAATTTTTCTGGCAGCCATCTTGGATTTTCCGGCCTAGAAAATCTATTCCGAATGTTGATACGTCAATGTTTTGGTGGCCATCTTTGATATTCTCAAAATTATCCGGAACCATTTAAAGATAATATTCCTTAATCAATAGTCCGATTTCAACAAAACTTGGATCAAACAATTCTATGACAGTAGGCTTCAAAATGTCAAATGAGAATCTGGATTGGTCTATTTTTTGGGTGGCCATCTTGGATTTTATGAAATTTATCCGTCTTTAAATACAAATGGTTCAAATGTTAATGGTCCAGGTGAGCGTCACAGGCCCTTGGGCCTCTTGTTAAAGGAAGGGAAATAAATGATGTTTATTGGTAATTTCATAAAATATTAAATAAACTACCATCAGTAAAAAATGGAAATGAATCAGGATTGTTTGAGAAAAAGCATTTACTAAATCTAGGAGCGCTGAACTTGGAGCCAATTAGTGATTTTGGCGGTGCTTCGCACTCCGCCTTGTATCAACTGTGTGTACAGGCATACCGCATAGGCCTACCTGAGTATAATGAAAGCCTGAATATAGTTTTGTAAGCGGTATGAATAGTATTTTCTATAGGCGCCGATGTAGAGCGATTAACTCGCTATTACTAATTCACTATTGATCCTTTTGAAAAGTTATATTTGAAAGTCACTTTCTGGTTGAAGTAACAAGTTTCGGTCAAAATGATTTCAAAATATACTGCTGGTTTCCAAGGTCGCAACGATACCTACTGAATATTTTGAAATTTGTGTGACCGGATGTAGACCCTGTCTGGAAGCAATGGCTTTCATTCGAAATTTATAAAACTAGACAGTATTTTACCTGTAGTGTAGTGTTTATTCAGCTTAGCGTGAATATAACAGCTTATATGACAGGCTGTAGCGGGTATTATTTATTCGCTCGGCATACACCAGAGCAAATAGGTCCAGCTGCATCACTAATTGGTTCCCACCAGAATGACATAAATGGTATTTAGTTGCTTTTTTACAATTATTCTGATTTATTTATGTTTTTCACTAGTGTCTATAGGTTGATTATTGTATAAAGTTGTCATTTAAGAGCATATGTTAGTTCCCTGATCCTTTCCTTTAACCTTTAAAATTACAAATGCCAAAGGGATTGCTCCTCATGCAGCCCTGTTTTTCCACAATGAAATACACTGCACATGCTCAAACACATTTGTCCAAAAATCTTGAGCTGACACAACTACCCATGTACATGCTATCCCAACATTTGTCCAAGATTTTTTGTGGCATATTAGTGCATGTACACGCCCAAAACATAGTTAACACACTATAATGCCCAAATCTCTTTGGCAAAGACATGCCCACAAGGGTGTGCCCATGCCATACCAAAAGGCCTGTAAATAGAGGACAGTAACCCAGTGTAAGGAATCTGACTTGGTTCTCTAATCGAGAACAGCATCACGTAACATCTACCTTTTAGCACATGACAAATTACATGTCTCCTATTGCATCATACAAGTCCTGAGAGGAGACCCACTAATGCAGACGCAAGTACCCTAATTAGCACTAAAAAACAAGACCTGGATCTACCAGCTTCACACCATCTACATTTGGCCCCATGCTTCGGCGGCCATCTTGGATAACCTAATTTTCATGAAAACGATTTCAGAACTGCTAAAAGGATCGGGCCGAGATTTTGGGAGATATGATTAGGGACTAAGGCCCATTAAAGTTTGTTCAAGAGAATTTGATATTTAAAACA
Source organism: Chaetoderma sp. LZ-2023a (assembly GCA_034401795.1). NCBI lineage: Eukaryota > Metazoa > Mollusca > Caudofoveata > Chaetodermatida > Chaetodermatidae > Chaetoderma > Chaetoderma sp. LZ-2023a. Next base: position 106,990 of record CM067366.1, read on the forward strand.
AGAATTCCGTGGAATTAGATGTCTCGCCTGTCTCGTGTTTGTCACAGTGGCATTGACCGTAGTACCTCCCTGTTATGCTGCTGCTTCCTAACATTATAGGTAACCATGTATCCAAGTTTAGTTCCAATACGATTAACCGAACCTGAAATATAAATGATTTGCAGAATGGAAAAACTTAACGTTGAAAAAGCAGAGGTCAAATAGCAATATTAGAATAGCCTTGACCTTTGACCTGGTGATCTCCATGTCACCATCCTGTATCCTCTTGGCATAAGCAACCATGTACCAAAGTTGTGCTCCATTAGGGCTAAGCAGTCCCAAAATATAACCAGATAACTTAAATAAGCCTAAAAAATTAACTTTTGAAGAATAATAAAGTTTTGTAGAGGGCAGAATGACCTTGATCTTCAACGTTGTGACTTCAGTATCAACATGCTGCTTCCTAACATTATAGGTAACAATGTATCCCAGTTTAGTTCCAATAGGATTAATCAATCCTGACAGATAAGAAGTTTTGTTAAACGCAAAAACTTAACATTGAATTTTGTATTAAGGTCACACTGACTTTGACCATGTGACCTCATTATCATCATGCTGCTTCTTAATAGTATAGGCAACCACATAGCCAAGCTTAGCTGCAATAGGCTTAACCAAGCCTGAAATATAAGCTGAAGTTTAGCTAAACGCAATAACTTAATGTTGAACAAGAGCTCCGCAAACGGTGCATAATACCCCGCCATGATGACAAGCCAAATGAATGAGAGCTTTCAGAAAATATTTATTTCTTCCTCAGCCCCATTAGACCAGCAATCCTTATGAAGTGTCAAAGCGATCCGCTAAACGGTCAAGGAGGTATCGTCCAGAAACCAATTTTCAAGATGGCTGCCGCTAACTGGCAGCCATATTAGATTTGATTTTGATAAGTTTCTTCACCATACATATTCCAACAACCGTAGGAAGTGATCCAATAAATGAAATCCAGAAACCAACTTTCAAGATGGCAGCCATCTTGGAGTTCGGATCATCGTCAATTTCGATAGGTTTCTTCTCCACACATAGTCCAACCACCCTATGAAATTTCAAAGGGATCCGATAAACGGTAACGGAGTTATCATTTGGAAACCAATTTTGAAGATGGCCACCGGTGGCTAGCAGCCATCTTGGAGTTCGTATCATTGTCAATCTCGATAGGTTTCTTCCCCAGAGGTAGTCGAACCACACTATGAAACTTCATAGTCTTCTTCTTTTCGTTCGCTGATCATACCGCCAGTCCTGTAAGTGACTATCGACATGATCATAGTGATCCGATAAGTGATAACGGAGTTATCATCTGGAAACCAATTTTCAAGATGGCCACCGGTGGCTGCCGACCATCTTGGATTTCGGATCGTTGTCGATTTCGATTTGTTTCTTCCTCAGACCTAGTCCAACCACTCTATGAAGGTTCAACGCGATCCAATAAACGATAATGAAGGTATCATCTGGAAACCAATTTTCAAGATGGCCACCGGTGACTGGTGGCCATCCTGGATTTCGGATCATCATCGATTTCGATAGGTTTCTTCTGCAGACAAAGTCCAACCACTCTATGAAGTTTCAAAGCGATCCGCTAAATGGTAACAGAGTTATTATCCAGAAAATACTTTTCAAGGTGGCTGGCGGCCATCTTGGAGTTCGGATCATCATCGATTTCGATAGGTTTCTTCCGCAGAATTAGTCCAACCACCCTATGAAGTTTCAAAGCCATCCGATAAACGGTAACAGAGTTATCCAGAAACCAATTTTCAAGATGGCTACCGGTGGCTGGCGGTCATCTTGGATTTTGGATCATCGTCAGTTTTGATAGGTTTTTTCCCCAGTCCTAGTCCAACCACTCCATGAAGTTTCAAAGCAATCCGATAAACGGTAACGGAGTTATTATCCAGAAAGGAATTTTCAAGATGGCAGCCATCTTGGATTTCGGATCATCATCGATTTCGATAGGTTTCTTCCGCAGACCTAGTCCAACCACTATTGAAGTTTCAAAGCGATCCGATAAAGGGTAACGGAGATATAATCCGGAAACCAATTTTCAAGATGGCCGCCAGTGTCTGGTGGCCATCTTGGATTTTGGATCATCGTCGATTTCAATAGGTTTCTTCCCCAGGTCTAGTCCCACCACCCTATGAAGTTTCAATGAGATCCGTCAAACGGTAACGGAGTTATCATCCGGCAACCATTTTTCAAGATGGTGGCTGGTGGCCATCTTAGATTTCGGATCATCGTCGATTTCGATGTTTCTTCCCAAGACCTAGTCCAACCACCCTATGAAGTTTCGTAAACTTAACGTAAAATATTAACAAAGATTATACTGTGACTTTTGACCCCCATAACCTTGACCTCATGATGTCTGCATCAGCATGCTGTTTCCATTAAATGTAAATCACCATGTACCCAAGTTTGGTTCCTATTGGATAAGGCATTGTGGAGATATAAGGCAATAACTTTTGTTTAACACAAAAACTTAACATAAAATATTAACAAAGATTATACAGTGAACTTTGACACCATAAATTTGACCTCATGATGCCTGCATCAGCATGCTGCTTCCTTTCGATGTATATCTCCATGTATCCAAGTTTGGTTCCAATTGGATCAGGCATTGTTGAGATATAAGACAATAACTTTTGTTTAATGCAAAAACTTAACGTAAAATATTAACAAAGATTAAACTGTGACCTTTGACCCCATAATCTCTTCCGACTAACGCTCCTATAATAAAGCAATAGGAAATGTTAAATGTCTTCCACCCAAGAACCTCTTGGGCGATTTCAAGTATATGTGGCAAGAAGCATCCTTGATCCATGTTTGTTCAAATGAAGTCGATCAGCTAATTTGCCCAGTGGCAATCTTGGATTTTGGCTGGCTTTTAACAATCTTCCTAATCCGCTTGGGGATCGATTCAAAAGCCATGAAAGATCATCTAGGGCAACGGCTGAACCGAGTTTATTCAAAGGAATTTGATTGCACTAATGCTTCAGCGGCCATCTTGAATGACCTAGTTTGTAAACAGTAGCCAAACTTGGTGTATGGATGCATTATAGGCTGCCGGTTTGCAATGTATCAAAAGTAGGCCAACCTGACCTACCTTTCACGGTTCATGGAGTGTTATAGAACAGTCTTGTCTTGGCTTTATTTTTGTCGTTTGTATATATTAAGTCATTAACCAATCTTGGTGTATGGATGTATTCTACTTGTAGTATCAATTCATGGTTCACCTAAATTCAAGATTAAATGCATGTGTTCAATGAACGGCAGGGGTCAGTAGAAGGTGTTGATATCCTTTGTGATACACTGCATCACTAAAACTATTGTTAGAAAAAGTTGACTGACAATGGAGGAATCCACATTTAGCTTTGCTCTTCCCATCTCTAGCTAAGCTCCACCCACGCTTTGACCATGTTGAGATTGATCGATCCCTGGACTCTTTTAATCACTTCTTCTTTTCGATCGCTGGTATCACACTTGGAGAGCCGTTCTCAAGATGAAATCTGTGGTTTTCTGCAGTTCTTCCACAGGCCCATACAGCTTTTCAAGAAAAGAGGTTGACAAAGGCCAGATCTCTTCTCTCAGCAGCTGATACGTACTGCAACATTGAAGTATGTGCTCTGTGGTCTGTTCTGCTTCTCCACAAGGACAAGCGTGTGATGTAAGGTGGAACCGCCTGTACATGTATTGGTTTAGTCTGTTGTGTCCAGTTCTGAGACGAAAAATGGTCACTTGCTCTGGCCTCGAGAGATGATGGTAGGCATCTTCTGATTGAGGTGTTCTATAATCACAATTTCCAGAAAACTATACAGGTAAGCTGTTTAATATTTCGAAACTAATTTGACTGGTTGCTGTTGCGGCCTATGGCAATACAATTCGTACAACCTAACGGACTATTAAGCGTTCAAGACGGACTAAATCAAGTCATTCATGGCGTACTTGATTATGACGTCACATAACTGATTATGACATCATATGATTGACTGAGAAACTGGATTCCTCAAATTGCTCTCAAAATAATCTAGCCAGGAATACATGTGTAACAAGAGGCACAAGGGCCTGTGCAGCTCACATGGAAAATTGGCCTATGAGATCGTTGTGTATAAATCTTTTAAATGATTTGCCAAAAATGTTTGGAGAATCCAAGATCACCACACCAAAAAATTGACTAATACAAATTTTGTATACAAGATCTGAAGACTACCACTTCCAGCGACATTTGGGTGAAATCGTTCAAGCTGTTAATGAGTAATTTTTTAAAGTGATTTTCCTAAATTCTTTGGAAAATCCAAGATGGATGCTGGGAAAATCGAGCATTTAGAATTCTGTAAACACGCTCTAAAGAATCCCAGGATACAGTTCTTGCAGCCATTTTGGTTGAAATCAGCGAAGCTGGTTTTAAAGTCAAATCATTCAAGTGGTTAAGGAGATGTGTTTTCACAATTAATGCTAAATATTTTATAAAATCTAAGAATTTTACCCAAAAATTGATCAAAGTTCTGAAGAGACATCCTGGAGCCTACAATGATAGGGTCCTTCTAGCCAAATTTGCTTAAAATCTGTCAAGCAGGTGGGGAGAAGAATTTTGGACAATTCCGAGTACATTTTTCATAAAATAAGATTTTCACCAAAAAAATTCTGTACAATTTCTGAAGCCAAATTATGTTGAAATCTGCCAATGAAGAATAAAGCATGGGTTGACAGATGGTCGCCATCTCATAAGCTCCCTTGGCCTTTCAGGCCAGGTGAGCCTAACTAGTCAATAATTTGATTGAAAATTGTTGCTCCAACAACTTTCAATCAAAATAATCAGTAATGTAGTAACACTTGCTGAAGATCTTTCGAACAATTTGATTGACATAATCATTGACTAAGTTAGCAAGAACTTTGTCAAATTGTTCTAAGAATAATAAATTCACCAACCTGCTGGGAGGATTTAGTGGTAGATGTCCCATCTTGTGTACAGAAATGTGATTGGTTAATTCGACCGGTAGTTATCTTGCACTTGAAAAGAATTTCCATTAACTGCTTTAATAAGCTGCCCACTCCTGAACTGTTGTACAGATTTGAAGCAGATATGGCAAGATAAGCAAAAATGGCTCCTGTAGTGGTCTTGAGATATGTCCATTTGCAGACCAAGAGAAGACTATTTTTTTTAATTTACCACTAGAATGACTGGCGCGATAACCGAGCCAGTCATTCCAGTGGTAAATTTTCAAAAACAGTTCTCTTGGCCTGCAAATGGACATTTTCTTTTCTTGAACAAATTTGAGTTTTAGAGGGTTAATAGATATCAAGGACGTCTAAGCTTCCATCACACACACACACACACACACACACACACACACACACACACACACACCACACACACCACACACCACACACACACACCACACACACACACCACACATGAACAACATATACATGTACGCAGGCACCATTCATGTTTGAGGGGACATGCGTTTAACAAATTTCACATAAGCTGTGATTGATCATGATAACATATTTTATTTTCTGCATATATCGGCATGCATTTTATGATTACATAGTAATTAATAGATATATTGGTTAACTATAATGTAAATTTTATATATAACATGTTATGATTTTAAAAGAACAAGTGCGACACTATAATTGCGACATGTCAACAAATTTAACAGACAATCTTACCGCCCGACAGATTTATACTAGTTACGAATCGCAACTAACAATGAAAAATTAGTTTACTGTAGAACTGAATGGGTCGACCCTTACCTCACTTTTGTGAAAAGGTTAACACTCTCACCGGATAATTCCCCATGTATAATTTTTAAAGCAGCGATACAGGAAAGTTGTTGAATATCACATGTTGAAATTACTTTGACTGGAAGCCATCGTCATTGGCTTCAGTCAAATTAATTTCAAAATATTCAACAGAATAAGTGTTATATCATACAAAATAAAACTTTCCACGGGCAGTGAAAGGGTTAATTGCTAGAGTACGTGGAAGAAAGGCTGGTGTACAAATAAAACAGTCTGGAAGCAATGCTGCTGATACCTGTTGCTATCTTAGTCCTAAATAAAGTCTGATCCAACAGCGACACGATTTGGTCATATCGTGCTTTGATGTGTGCGAAAAAGCGACAGAGGCGTGACATGAAAGCGACCGATTTGGCTAATCATCAGTCGTTGCCAAGCTTTAAAACATGCTTTAAATTCTTGTACTCACCAATGGCAATGACAATCATGTGCCTATTTACACTTTAACCCTTGAATTTATTCAAGAAAATTTAAATTTTCTTATAGAAAATGCCCATTTGCAGACCAAGAGAAGGCTATTTTTTTAATTTTAGCACACGAATGACTGGCTCTGTTATCGAGCCAGTCATTCCAGTGATAAATTTTCAAAAATAGTCTTCTGTTGGTCTGCAAATGGACGTTTTTCAAGACCAGTTTTGGCTGATATAAGTGTTAAAGGGTTAATAACGATAGCCACCTTTGGTGATGTAAATCAGATGTTTTATACCAAGTCGCTATGTGTTCATAATAAAAGCGCAGCACCAACATGAGGCAACTAGGGTGCGATAGCTAGCGACAATGTTTCGGTCCCGTCATATTGTGTTGCATCACATTGCTCTGATGTGTGCCTAGCTTGAGACAGCAACATGTTACAGTACGATTGTTTCTAAAGTAAACACTAGTTATCGTATGAGAAAGAATGGAATTTTTAATTCTGAAAATCCCCACGCTTTCGTCAAATTTGCGGTTCTCCTCGCCACCCACACCATCCCTGGTGTAGAGCCTAATGCACACATCGGCTTACAATCGAACAATGAGTAACCATACAAAATTTGGTTAAATTTTGTCAAATTTGGCATTCTTACTCCCAAAGTAAATGTTGTCTAGGCATCCTCAATCATATGTGCAACCAACATACCAAATTTGGTTGACTTCTGTTCAATTTGACTTTTTGAGGGCCCCCCCCCCCCCAACACAAACACGCACGCACGCACGCACGCACGCACGCACGCACGCACGCACGCACGCACACACACTGGTGGCAGAGCCAAATGTAAATATATATGGGTAACTGCCATAACTGATTTGCTTGAATTCCACCAGATGGTTCCGGAGGAGATAGCCAGACGGGCAGATAGACGGAGGCAATTGCAATATCCCTATAATAGCCTGTTATTACTGACTACGATAGCTAGGTAGGTTACAAAAATAGAGGAATCCAGTCTCTCAGTCAATCACAAGACATCATAATTAACTATGTCACATGTAGGCTGACATGATAATAAATTATGTCATGAATGATGTGATTAAGTCTGTCTCAAACGTTTAATAGTCTGTCAAGTTGTACAAATTTTATATCTTTGCTATATAATAAAAATGCTTTTGAATATTTTGAAATTAATTTGATGGGACGCTGTTGGTGCCACAGGCAGCAACAGCACCCAGTCAAATTAGTTTCAAAATATTCAACATCTCACCAGTATAGTTTTTTGGGAATTGAGATTCAGGGATCCCAATGCAGGCAACGCATTGGTGGAGATTAGTTAGAGATGGTGGAGATTAGCTAGAGATGGTGGAGATTAGTTACAGATGGTGGAGATTAGCTAGAGATGGTGGAGTTAGCTAGAGATGGTGGAGATTAGCTAGAGATGGTGGAGATTAGCTAGAGATGGTGGAGATTAGCTAGAGATGGTGGAGATTAGCTAGAGATGGTGGAGATTAGCTAGAGATGTTGGAGATTAGCTAGAGATGGTGGAGATTAGCTAGAGATGGTGGAGTTAGCTAGAGATGGTGGAGATTAGCTAGAGATGGTGGAGATTAGCTAGAGTTGGGCGGGGCATAGCTAAAACTTGGTTCCTCCATTGTGATACATTCTGACATAGGTAGTATAAAATATTTGACAGGCTGATTAACTGACTTATTAATGGCTGAGTTTACTCCTCTAGTATTGTAGTTACTTGAGTTACTAGAGTAGTGCCTAAACAGCTGAGTACATACTCTAGTACCTACCCGAGGCTACCCACCTATCAGCAAGGGTAAATCAAGTGGTCATGTGTTTGCATTGAAATCACTGTAATTTAAACATGTGTTCATTTACTCGAGGGTGACTGATCACATGCTCATCTACCCTAGAGTAGCTACGAGAGTTTTCGCCCAAACTCGGCCTAAGAGAATATTTCTTCAAATTATGAGAGAGAGAGAGAGAGAGAGAGAGAGAGAGAGAGAGAGAGAGAGAGAGAGAGAGGAGAGAGAGAGTGCACACTATTTATACCTTATTTATCTTATTATACATGAATATATAAAACTTTCGGTGGGAATATAGGCTATTTTGCTATTAATGATGACAAAACATATTTATAGAATTGACACACAAGAAATTTGATCATGTCTAGAGGGTCTGTAAAATCACAATGGATTTATCATTTCTGATCTGCAATGGGTAAATGGAACTAAGTTTGGATTCTATTAACATTATAAACTGAAAACAGATTAATTATATTTCTCTTGGAACAATATGATAATAGATGGATCCATTTCTAGCTAATTGCATTTCTGGATCAACTTTACTACTTTCAATCATGAATTCCCAGAGTCTCAATTTCAGTGTATAACTATACAGGTACGCTGTTGAATATTTTGAAACTGATTTGACCAGGAGATTTTGCTGCCTATGGCATCGACAGCTCCAAGACAAATTAATTTCAAAATATAGAATAGAATATTTGTTGAATGTAAACTCACCAAAGAGACACAATTCAGATGCTTACTGTCCTACCTTTGCCCCTTTCATGATGAAACCACGTCATTCGATTGTGACGTCGGCTGACATATTTTGATAATGATGTCAGTTACTTGGGTGACAGATCAGATTTCTCTATTCTGTAGATACGTAAACCTAGAATCTCAGGTAAATTTGAACATTTTATTAGAAACCCTCAGTAATGTGTAATAAACATATATAATATATAATATCCGCGTAGCTAACAAGATACAGTACAGCTTAGGGATACGTTAACATGCGTCCAAGACCAAAGCAGAAACTTGTTAGTAAGAAATGTTCTGTTGAATTCTTTGAACATAATTGTATTGGAAGACATTGCTGCCTAAGGCAGCAATGTTTTCCAATCAAATTATGTTCAAAATATTCAACAGTATGTTTTGGAAATATATAATATATTATTTCGGAGTTGTACTGTTACCTTGCTGCTGCATTGAAATGTGTATGGGAAATTTCCACAGACTAGACACCCCCACCCCCAGTCGCCACACTGGGCATGGCATGCCTCTAGAAATGGAATATGCCGACGACATGGACTCCATAGACATGGAAAAGAAAACCCTTGATGAACTTCTCCCAATAGCTGCAAGTAAACTAAAAATTGAGAATCTCTATGAATGAATCAAAAACAGAGTTCACCCACATATATTTATCTACAAAGCATGAAACTAAAGAAAATGACGATCCGCTTTGTGGCGGCGAACCATGGAGGAAATATAAAATCCTGGACTCACTGCTTTGTAGTACTGCTGATATTGATGTACGCTGTGTCATGGGGAACATAGCTTTCCAGGCCTTCTGGAAGCTATGGATTCGTAGATCAGATGCTCTTGACAAAAAGACTACGTTTATACAACGCAACCTGCTTATCCTTGATGTTGTATAACTGTAACAGCTGGGCAGCTCCAAAGGCAGCTTTAGACAAACTTGATGCCTGCCACCGCAAACACCTACGCACCATCACTGGACATCAATAGCCAGACAGTATAATTTCTGATGCACTATACAAGATGTACAATACATGGCCGCTGTCTGTAAAAGTCACCCAGCAAAGATAGTCCATGTTTGGCCATGCTCTAAGGATGCCTGCCATATTACACACCAGCGCAGAGAGCCTTGGAATTCTTCCTACAGGAAGCTAGAAAATATAAAGCTCCGAGAGGATGTCATTGCATAAATATGTTAAGCGTGCTGCGAGGTGACCTCAAGAAAGCAGAACTTAGTATGCTCAGATCAAGAATGGATCTGAGGAAGCTAAAGATTTTGGCTGAGGACAAGAGACAGTGGTCACAGGCGACGAATGACTGATTGCAACTGTAGGATGTTTCTACTACTACAGCCGCAGAATACAATAATCATACATGTATACATACTCTACCAGTATTCTATGAATGGAAAATTATAAATTAATAAAATAAAAACGTTTGGCATAGTGATATCAGTCAATGACAACACCTCATTTTCATATTATTACACAAATATATCACCGTTAATGCTCCTTAACCATATAGTGGCTAAATTTTGTCAAGAAAGAAAAAAACATTTCCTTATTGGATATCCATTTGCAGAACGAGAGCAGAGTATTTTTGAAAATTTACCAGTGGTAAATTTTCAAAAGGTTTTCTCATGGCCTGAAAATGGATAGTCCTAAAGACCACTGCCATGGCTGCTTTTGGCCGGCTTTAGCATGTGATGGTTAAGGGTACTGCCATAGGCAGCAAATGCCTCAAGTCAAATTAGTTTCAAAATATTCAACAGCAGGCCTGAATAGTTACCTTGAAATTTAGATTCTGGCAATTCCAGCTTCTAATGGATTCCAAAACGAATAAAAATGTGGGCGGAGCTTGGCTAGAAATAGGTATGTCTTTTGAATTTCATGAATTGTCAGAATGGATATGAACCCTGCGGAAGCGAATACTGTGGAACTTATATTGAATCTTAACATAAGATAAATTATTATCATGGATTAGAATGGAACTAGGTGTAGTTATTTAACTCTTTAACCCTCATATCAGTCAAAAACAGCTTCTGCACTTCTCTCCAGAAAGGTCCATTTGCAGACCAAGAGAAGACTATTTTTGAAAATTTACCACTGGAATGACTGGCTCGATAACCAAGCCAGTCATTTCACTGGAAATTTTCAAAAATTGTCTTCTCTTGGTCTGCAAATGTACATTTTCTATAAGAAAATTTGAATTTTCTTGACGAAATTCCAGTGTTAGAGGGTTAAATAATTGAGTAATTGCAAAATTTTTGCTTATCTCATTAATATCTAAATTGGCACATTTCTAGCTATACCTCACATTTCTAGCTATACCTCACACATTTCTAGCTATACCTCACACATTTCTAGCTATACCTCACACATTTCTAGCTATACCTCACACATTTCTAGCTATACCTCACATTTCTAGCTATACCTCACACATTTCTAGCTATACCTCACACATTTCTAGCTATACCTCACACATTTCTAGCTATACCTCACACATTTCTAGCTATACCTCACATTTCTAGCTATACCTCACACATTTCTAGCTATACCTCACACATTTCTAGCTATACCTCACACATTTCTAGCTATACCTCACACATTTCTAGCTATACCTCACACATTTCTAGCTATACCTCACACATTTCTAGCTATACCTCACACATTTCTAGCTATACCTCACACATTTCTAGCTATACCTCACATTTCTAGCTATACCTCACACATTTCTAGCTATACCTCACACATTTCTAGCTATACCTCACACATTTCTAGCTATACCTCACATTTCTAGCTATACCTCACACATTTCTAGCTATACCTCACACATTTCTAGCTATACCTCACATTTCTAGCTATACATCACACATTTCTAGCTATACCTCACACATTTCTAGCTATTCCACGCCCATGCTTTGCATGTGCTGAGATCGATTTAATTACTTTGAATCCTGAATACTCAGAATCCCATTTTCAAGGTAATTATACATGTAAGCCGTGAAGTATTTTGAAACTAATTTGACTGGGTGTCTATGGCAACAACAGCTCCAGTTAAATTAGGTTAAAAATATTCAAAAGAATGCTTATTAAATAGTAAAACCATACAATTTGTACACTTGACTGACTATTCAATGTTCATGGCGGACCTAGATACGTCATTCATTATGCATTTTGATTGGGACATCTGTCTATGTGGAATATAATTGATTGACATCATAGACTTGAGTGACAGATAAAATCTCTCCATTCAGATGCACACAACATTATCCCTCTAATGTTAACATTTTTACTTAGCTGACCTAACAATCTTTAACACGAATGTGTAACTTCTTTTAAAACTGGACCTCATGAATCTTTAACACGAATGTGTAACTTCTTTTAAAACTGGACCTCATGAATCTTTAACAGGAATGTGTAACTTCTTTTAAAACTGGACCTCATGAATCTTTAACAGGAATGTGTAACTTCTTTTAAAACTGGACCTCATGAATCTTTAATCCTTTAACACTCATATCGGACAAAAACGGCCTCTGCAGAGGTCTTGAGAAATGGCCAGTGGTAAATTTTCAAAAATACTATTCTCTTGGTCTGCAAATGGTTTTCTGAGAAAATTGAAATTTTCTTGAACAAATTCAAGGGTGAAAGGGTTAAGAATCGTGCTACTACATTCTCTTCTTGCATTATACAGCAACAGCTTTCTGCAAACACAATCTCAGAATGGATACTGGCAAATTTTTCTTTTGCTTAGTGTTACAAAAAATGTAACCTTTGGTTACAGCAACTTAAGGATTAATATTACTACAAAGGATCATTGTACAGAAGGATGTTATATATAACCGAGCCAGTCATTCCAGTGGTAAATTTTCACAAATACTCTTCTCTTAGTCTGCAAATGGACATTTTCTATGAGAAAATTTGAATTTTTTTAAACAAGTTTAAGTGTTAGTGTTTTAATGGTCAAGCCGGTAAATGACAGCCGTGGCTGGTATTGAGAAATGGTGATTTCCAGGACAAAGGAAGACTTTTTTCGGATATTTACCTCTAGAACACCTGGTTCATTAACCAAGATTCATTCAAGTGATAGATTTTCAAAGATAGTCGTCTCATGGCCAGCAAATTGAAACCCTTTAATAGCACAATAAAGCAATGGTTAGACATCGATTGAATGTGTGTTTAATCTTTTCATTCTGGAAATCGCATATATTTCAATTTCAAAGCAACCATAGGTAAACGATTGAACATTTTTCAACTAACTTGATGAGGCAGTAACATCTTTCCATAAAATTATTTGCAAAATATTCAAAAGAATATTTCTTAGATAATTTAAACAAATTTTCATAGGTATGAAGGGATTATAATAAAACAATAACAATGGAATTTGACTGATGCACAGAAAGAGATATCAATTCAAAAACAGTAATTTATATTCTTCAATTTGTTTCAAACTTTATTTTTCCAAAGCAATTTCTATAGAGCTTATAAGGCACTTCAGGTGGCTCATAAAAACACAGTTGGGTGATGAGAGATTTTAATGAAACATCGATTATCATACTTAGGAATGATCATTTTGTCACTAATAATGATAATAATTACTTGCATCATCTTATTTAATAACTAATGCCAAAAATTTCTATTTTCCTCGACTAAGTTAGAAAAGATGTGAAAGACTTAATGTCGACAGAGCACCACAAACATGAGATTCTGCAAAACACTACATGACAAAACAAGAGCAATCAGAGATTGCAGACCCTCATTCTCCCATTTTCCTAGATCCTAGTGTATGGTCACACCATTCTTGCGCTATTATTTGAGCCAAATCGGATCAATAGTTTCTGTGAGACATTCAGATGATATATCCAGAATTTGATCCGCTCCAGACCCAGCTTCTTTTATTCAGATTTCATAGTCAATCTGGAAGTCCTCTGACATGCCAAGTTTATTCATTGCGCTAAAATTTGAGCCATATCAGATCAGTAGCTTTTGAGATACAGCTCCAGACACAAGGGCGAGAGTAAAAATATTGTCCTCAATTAAGGATACAGCTCAACCAGTCTATTATGACAATCTGCTTTGGGAATCACAATAGAATGGTAAAAAGATTGTCTATTCTAGATGATTAGTTAGTATCTAGTTTTGCAAACATTTTGACTCTCAGGCATAAGGTCTGATTAATTACAATTCAGGTTTATATACTATGGCCAGGTTAACCCTGTCAACGATGAATTCCCCTTATATCATTTTCAAAGAAATCAAATTGAATATTTTAAAATTAATTTGACTGGAAGATGTTGCTGCCTTAGACAGCAACATCTTACAGTCAAATTAATTTTAAAATAGTCAACAGAATAAGTTCAATATCGTAAAGAATTTACTTTTCCAAGGATTTGTCATTGAAAGAGTTAAGAATTCAAAAGGTGGCCTAAAGACATAAAATCTTGTTTTGTTATTGTCATTAGTGAATGTCTCACAAACACGACAGTTTTCTCAGATTTAAATACAGTTGTGTCATGTCACCCTGTCAACAAAATGGTGTGTTATTATTATTACAATCTCGATTATGGCGCCATTAAATATACTAAGTTTGCTATATCAGTACAAACTCACTCCGTCATTTTAAACTACAGTAAAACCTGTCTATGCTGGACACTGAATGTTTAAAGGTGGTCACTGAAAACACACAGACACTTAACACAAGGCAGTTGACATGTAAAATGGCTTCTGCGCAGACAAGATGGAAATTATTTAAGACAAATGGTCTTATGACAACCTGCCCTAAATAACAACAAACATATGGCCCCCGATGAGTTCATCATAGACAGGTTTGACACTACAGCACTAATTATGTTACAATACTGTCCCAACAGCTTCACTGGAATAACACTGTGCTGCTGAAATCAGCTTTTAGATTTCAGTTTTGCCATTAGAGCTGCATTTTCTTTCTTCATCTGTGTCAAGTCTTCACTTATCTTCTCCATGTTAGTCTGAACTTTCTTACTTCCCTCCTGTTCAATCTGCGAACAAATTATACAGCAAAAAGTTAACTCTTTAATGGTCAAGCCGGCCAAAATCGGCCTCTGTATAGTGGTCTTGAGGAATGTCCATTTGCAGGACAAGAAATAATGTTTGAAAATTTACCACTGGAATGCCTGGCTCGGTAAACAAGCCAGTAATTCCAGTGGTAAATTTTCAAAAATAGTCTTCTCTTGTCATGCAAATGAACATCCAATAGTAAGTATTTTCTTGATAAAAATCTGACATTTAAAGGGTTAAAACACAAGAATTCAGTGGAATTAAATGTTTCGTCTGTCACCTGTTTGTCTGTTACCTTGACCTTTGACCTTGTGACCTCAATGGTATCATGCTGCTTCCTAACATTATAGGTAACCATGTATCCAAGCTTAGTTCCAATAGGATTAACCAATCCTGAAATGTAAATGCAAACAATTTGTTAAACAGAAAAATTTTATATTGAAAGAGCGGAGGTCAAATAACAATGTCAAAATGGCCTTGACCTTTGACCTAATGACCTCACTATCATCATGCTGCCTCGATATGGTATATGAAAGCATGTGTCCAAGTTTGCTTCCTGTGTCCAAGTTTGCTTCCTGTAGTATTAAGCAATCCTAAAATATAAGCAAAGAAAAACTTAACGTTGGAAATACAGACATGACAGAGGTCAAATATCATAATCAAGGTTACAATGACCTTGAGGTTTGACCAAGTGATATCACTATCAGCACGTATCTTCCTTATGGTATAGGGAACCATGGGTCCAAGATTAGTTCTGGTACTATTAAGTAATTCTAAAATATAAATGCAAATAATTTGCAAAACGGAAAAATTTAACGTTGAACGAGGAGAGGTCAAAGAGCAATGTCAGAGTGACATGGACCTTTGACCTGGTCACCTTGCTGTCACTATCCTACATCCTCTTGGCATAAGCAACCATGTACCTAAGTTGTGTTCCATTAGGGCTAATCAATCCCAAAATATAAACTGATAAATCTTGCTAAACGCAACAACAGATATCAGATACCAAATATTGCACCATGTTGTCACAGAACCCGGCCTGCCATAGACTAAGTATTCAGTGAAAAGATAATGTCCAAGCTATGCATGTACATAGATAGAACCAAAGTTATGAGAAGATAGCAAATAGCTAACCTGTATATACCGGGTATTAATTGTTATAGGATATGATGGACCACCGGATACAGTCTCATTCGGAAATGAGAATCTACTCGTCGAGGCAAAATACTCATGGTATTAACCAACAGGTAAGCATAGCTTCGGACAAGCATAGCTTTAAGACCGAACCATAAAGCCTCACTGCCTGGTAGCAACCTGCAGTACTATGACTATCGGCACACCAAGTCTCAAAGAAAGGTAAATGGTTCAAACATAAGCAAAACGTGAAAAAGGTAAACATTTTCAAAATCAAGTACATTAACCTGATGCAGACTACATCTAAGCAGCCTATAGAGCAAATCAAAACATTTGATCTAAATTGGATACGTCTTTCCTCTTTAATGACTAAATTTGTCATTTGAAAAAACTTAACTAAAACTTTAAAGTTGACATAAAACGACAATCAATAATTGCTGTGCTGAAATCTATGGCCCCTTCTCCAATGGATAGACATAGCTTGACCCATTGACCTCCGAAATCAACAGGGTACATGGGCCAAGTTTCCTTTAGTAGAACATTAGTTATCATCCATTAATGCATCTCGATTGCCTTAATGGGAGCACCATGATCTTTTATCATTTTACCACAAAATACATAGGCTCTTCAGACTCACTTTCAGCCCAAAGTTAATAATGGCAGCTTCACTCACACAGACATGCTGATAAGACTATATAACCCCAATATATTTATAAGGGGAGGGGTGGGGATAATTAAATACAAAACCAGTGCTGGCCACATGCAACAAACGAAATCATGGATTTCTTTTTTCATGAGAGTTGATACGTACCTCTTAAACACTCCATGATATTCCCAAAATATCCACTTACACTCAATAATCTCCCAGATTTTAAAAAGTAAGGTGCCCCTACTGGGCAGGGAGAAAGATGGCAGCCAGGCGGATGTCGGCCCGACCTCCGAGCATGCGCCGACTGACACTTCCTTCCCATAATTTACTGGCTCTGTGGGGTGGAGAGGCCGGGTCCGTGTTTAGGAGCCAAGTATCAACTCTCTCGTGACGTGAAAAAAGAAATCCGTGATTTCGTTTATTTCACTTCAAGAGATACTTACCTCCTAAACACGCTATGATATTGTCAGAATTCATCAGTGAATTTGGCGAGAGGGAGGTGAGGTCCAAAAAACCATGCTCTTCCCTAGGAGAGCCAAGCTCCTTATGCGTAAAAACACTCACATCTGAATTTGTGTATAAAAACACAACCAGGAAAGATAAGACCATCGGCTCAAACCGATGGGTGAGAGTAATGACAGTCGAGTCATATGCGCTCCCCGACCTCCTTTTGGGACAGCAGAAGCTATGACTTCAATGACCTAAACACTAAGTACCAGTGCTATAGTACTAAAGGACATCGAAAGAAATGCTTCATTTCGTAAATTCTCATGAGAGAACCTTAAAATTACACAAACTATCACCATTATAGAATGGGTAATGTGACATAATTATGGGAACAACACAAGACACAAGACTTACATAGTAAGTCTTTGACTTGGACATCATCATCATCCCCTCATGGAAGAATGAAACAATATAAAAGTGGTTGTTCCCATAATAAATAGAACTGTTTAACCCTCTGGGCCCTACCAAGAATTTACAAAAAAGTGCTAGAAACCTGCAGCCAAAAGCTAGAAACTTGCTTAGAAACCTAGCCTATAATCGGTAGTGGTGTGATAGTGGCGTAGTGCTACCATGCCAACTATATTAACTATTTTTGGCAAAGTAACAGATCACTATATATAAAACTATATATCATTAGAAAGGGCAAAAAATACCTTTAAGTACATATAAAATTTGTATGAATAAAACATATTTTAGTTAGTCAACGTGCCTCTCAAAATGGCCACACATTGTAGAATAAATACATTGGTCTATTTTTGCAAAGTTTATGCCATTGATAAATTTAATCACAATGGTATTAAAACTAACAGATACCAAAGTTTCGTGAAGGTTTTCTTCCGATAAGATGTGAAAATAACAATCATATTATGTCATGGTACCGTAGAATTTCGAGAAATTCCGGTCATGATTTTGGGGGGAGGCCTCATTCAATGTTGAATAATTCTTTTATACATAATCGAACACATACCAGGGTTTCTCAGCGTTGACACCGAATAAGTGGCAAATTTTATGCAATGTAGCATTGCAGGGTGCACTCAGCCATTTAAAAAGCGAACGCGAATGTTTTACACTAAGATTCTATAGCGTCAGACATTTTTTCCCAAATAGGAATCGTTTATTGTGAAAGATCGTAAGAGAACGAGAGGAATTTGTGGAATTGTACCCGTATCTAATATACGAGTACCAAGCTCATTACTCATTATTGGCAACACCGTATCACATGCTATAAGATTGATGCGTCCGATTGGTCGGGAATACATGAATATTAATTTTTCCGGCAAGATGGTGACACGATCAGCTGGTTTGCAAAATAGTATGTGTGTTCAAATGTCAATCTATGCATATTTCTTGTACGCCACAAACTAAAAAGTAGACAGATGACTAGGTTAACGATATTGCCAATCGGGAACTGGGATGCCAATATATTTGACAACTTTCACATCTCACCTCGCCCTAATTACTGACGGTAATTTTAAGAGTACGTTTTCTCGGAAATTGTAAACAAAGACGCGCATCGATGATTGAGCCTATCGGATTGTTTATCTATAACCTTATTGTTATTTCGCGACCAGAGGTAAACGAAATTGATTTATATATTATTGGTTCAGCTGCTCTCTTAACACAATCTATAACTTTCTCGGTTAAATTAGTTATTGAGTAACTGAAAACTTACAAGTAACAGCACATTTACTAATAATCATTGATGACTGGAACTTACTAATAATTCCTTAGAAAACAAATATTTCACTATTGCCCTGGTTACAAACATTCTATCACCATTTACTGTGTGGCCAGTATCCTCTGATCAAAGATATAAAGAACCGGGGCCCTGAAATAAACTTGTGCCCAAAATCAAAAACAATTGTCACATTTGAACCTGAAACTCCAGAACTTCACGTTTACAGTCATTATAAATGTAAGATATTCAACAGAATTTTGAAACATTTGTAGCAAATTTTTTATTCACTCTTGTCGATTGAAAAGGTTAATGCAGTAACTAGTAGTCATACTCCCTCCTTGGACGATATATGCCCACCATTTACTATATTATTCATTTAATTTCTGCGCTAAAATCTGAGGGCGGTGTATGACCATAACACCCATTGTCGGGTCATAATGTTTACCAGTATATCCCTTATTCTGAGTCTGCTCTGACTTAACCTGCCCCTGTGACAGATATTTGGCCAGACTGTCAGTCTGTCCAAATATCTGTCACAGGGGCGGGTTGAGTCAGAGCAGACTTGGACTATATATCCATATGACCCTGCACCGTACATGTATATTGTTAACCATTTAACATTTGAGTCAGACCAAAACTGCTGCAGTTGTCGAGGAAAATGTAAATTTTCCGACCAAAGTAAGATTATTTTTGAAAATGTATCACTGGAATGACTTGCTCTTGGTCTGCATATGGGCATTGTCCATGAGAAAATTTAAATTTTCATGAACAAATTTGATTTTTAAAGTCTTAGTATAACAGTTCTAGAATTTGTATATTTCTAACTTATCCTTCCTATTTTTTGCAGGTGACTGATGGACGATGGCTTCTAAACGGACTGTTTTTCCTGCTGCGGCTAATGGATTTACTAACATGGATTTTATAAAAATAAAAATTTGATGACCTGTGTTACTGTATAATCTAATTTCTGTAGGGAAACAGTATATTTGAACTAAAATATGATGATGTACATTCGAAACATGATCAGCTACTACACACATCAATGGCTGACAGCTATGCCGGCGGCTGTTCTGGATCGACTGCCGACTGTTATCAAACCATATTCCTGAGGGCTCAGCTAATGTACATCTCACATAAGCTCTATGCATCATTTGAGATTGGGTGGGATTTGAATCAAATATCAATAAATTAAATTTAATCTCTTAATTATACCAACACGTTTTGAAAAAAATGCAAGGGATATTACAATCACCTCCATCTATCTGTCTGTCCATCCATCTCCTCAGAAAGCTTTTGGTAGAATTCAATTAAAATTATTGTGTAAATTACCGATATGCTTGTGGATTGGGAGACACCATTTACACTAGGCTCCATTCCCAGAGGGGGCGTGGGGGTGTTTTGATGGAAGACTGTCAAAGTTAAAGGAGTATCATGGCCCTATGGTTGTAGAATGTGAGACAACCTAATACATTAGGCTGTGACACTGCTCGGGTCGGAAGGGGCTGATACGGGAGGGGCAAAACGTTGACTGAATTTGTTATGTGAGTAGCGACGATAGCAGAGTGAAATCTACACAATGTAATGTACACAAGATCAAGGTAAGAGATGACCTGCCCATATCTCATTTTAATGGGGAAAAAAATTTACATTTATAAAGGAAAGCTGGTGAATATTTTAGAATTAGTTTGCCTTTGCTGCCCTGGTGAGTTGGGCAGCATCAAAAAAGCATCCGCTTTTGTTTCTACGAGAATTCTTAATACTTACCAGATGTACTATTATGATAATGTCTATTATCTAGTCTAGCTCAAAATAAACAATTAAAAACTCCGCACTCTCCTGGTTCTGCCCATACTGTGTCCGGGAATACCATAGCCACAGGTACCGAGTCAATTCCCAATCACAGTCAGATTCGTCTTATATTTGCCTTGACAAACAGCGAAAGCAGCTAAGCCTCACCTCAGTGGGGCGGCTGAAGGAGGGCCATAGTACATCTGGTAAGTATTAAGAATTCTCGTAGAAACAAAAGCGGATGCTTTTTGATTCTACTTCGAATAATACTTACTAGATGTACTATTATGATAAACTCCAGATTTCAACAGCGAGGAAATACCGGTGGGAGGAGGTGAGGTTCGAACCAGCACTCATCTACCATCCAACAGAGAATGTTGTGAAGAGACTAGAACCCTGGCATATGCTTGGGTTCTGCCATCTGACTCATAGAGTGCTAAACTTCCATGGTCTAGACCACGCTCCCCCCCCCCCCCCCTCTTGTCTGCACAAAATCCAGAGGGCTGTCGAAAAAGGGGATGCAACACCAACCAGACCCGTGTCAGCCCCAAGTCTCAGCTAGGGCAGTCCAGAAGAGTGCAAAGAAGCTACTACAACTTCTAATTTTGAAAAAATATCAGTATATCGATTAATTTTTCAAATTGGAATGAGTCTAATGTCTGTTTGAGAGGATAAGTATACTCTTACACCCGACTATTCACCTAAACAGTCTGGTAATTTGACTGTAAGTAAATTATTTATAGTCACTTAGTTAATGTAAACCCTCACCATTTTGAGTGCTTGGTCTTTTCTTGTTCATCACAGGAGCTCGGCCCAATCCACGGTCGTTCTCAGGTCATGTGCATGGCCATTGTTCAGTGCAAGTGGAAGAACTTGTCTTCTTCTTCTTCTCGATCGCTGGTATCACACTTGGAGAGCCGTTCTCAAGATGAAATCTGTGGTTTTTGTTGTTTTCGTACAGGAACTGTTCGAGCTCTGATTTCTTGTTAGTAACCCCTTCTGCGTTCCAGTGCATGATGTTGATACTGGGGTTCTCTTTGGGTTTGGTCTTCTCTTTCGGTTGGCCAGTAGCTCTCCATCCTCGTCCCCTGGCTCCACAAGACGAGTTGATGGAACCTCCAGTAGCTGAGGGTGGGCTCCTTCGAGTCGTGGATCCCGGCGCTGCACCTGCCTGGCGGATCCTCACAGGGCGAGCACCATTTTGGTTGATTCGATCTCCAAGTGTCATTCATTAGCGTTGTGCATAATGCTCTGGTTAGCCCCTCCAAATGTCTGGATTGACACCCAGTGGGTTACACCCCTGCGCCACGTTGAGGCCGAGCATATAGTCTTAAACAGGGGGGAAGAACTTGTGATGTGTGCGAAATAGTGGTCGGATGTGGCTTAGTTCAGATTTAATAAATTGGTGATGGCTACTGGATTAAGTGCACTGGAGATGTCGCGAAGGTAGAAATCAGTGAATGACGACTCAGCATGCCATTGTGCTACAGACATCACCTCCTCTAATGAGACACCCGTATAAAGGGCTGATGATGCTGCTAGTGCTCGGACCTGATGGGCATTCGCATGATCAATCTGCTTTCCTGTAGCGATTTTGTGCGACATCTGAATAGCATCGACTATCCAACGAGAAATGGTATCTTTCGAGGCGCGCAAATGAGGAGCTTTGAGACATAACCAGAGATTTTGGGTCATCTCGCCACTCCTCAGTACGTTTCTTATACATTTTCAGACATGTCTAGTTAAACTTGGCAAATTGATCGGCTGGACTGGATATTTAAGTGACTGATTCTTTGCCAGGAAACAAAGACGTGGAAGTAGTCTTAAACCTTCACCCGTGACGACAAAACGGTCTTGTTCGGCAGAAAGCGCATGAATTTCACTTCTCCTTCTCGCCGACGCTGCTGCAACCAAGAAAACTGATTTAATAGTTAACAGTTTAATGTCTATAGATCTAATCGGTTCAAAGGGAGCATGACCTATAACCTGTAGAACAAGAGATAGATTCCATGCTGGGATAGGAATTGGCTGTCTAGGTCGCAGATTGCTCATTCCTTTAATAACTTCATTTAAAGTGTCATTTTCCACTCCTTCAATGGCCAGACTTGGAATGACTGAAGCTAATGCAGACTTATATGCTGCTAGGGTTGAAGGTACAAGTTTGTCAACTTCGTATAAATGACAGATAAAATCTGCTACGTGTTGAACAGATGCAGAAAAGGGATCGATATCTCCTCCCTTACACCACTCTGCAAATTTGTTGATTCTATAATTATATGTTTTAGTGGTTGAACCTCTTCTGGCTGAAGCGACAAACTTTGCTGCTTGCTCAGAAAAGCCACCCTTAATTGCACGCTGCTTGATAACATCCATGCAGTCAATTTGAACATTTCTGGTCTGTCGTGGAAGTACAGACCCCTGTTCTGAGAGATTAGATCTCTTCTGTCTGGAAGAGGGATTGGATTGCAGACCAGAAGGTCCAGCAGATCCGTAAACCATGGCCAATAAGGGGCGATCAGTAGCACTTGGCACATACCCTCTCTTATCTTTGCCAGAACTTTTGCGATGAGTATCGTTGAAGGATACGCATACGCGTACATTCCCTTCCAACTTATCGCCAGTGCATCTACCGCTAGAGCTAGCGGGTCCGGGATCGGTGACACGTATGTGACCATCTTTGCGTTTTGTTTCATCGCAAACAAGTCCATATTTGGCTTGCCCCAATGTTTGAATAGAACCTCTGCTACCGATTGGTTGAGCTGCCATTCCGTCGGACGACAAACCGTCCTTCGACTGAGAGCATCCGCTAAGATGTTCAGTCTTCCTGGAATGTGTGCTGCCTGAAGAATAACATTCCTCTCTTGGCACCACAGCAGACGGTTCCAAATCATCATGCACAACTCCGGTGATCTCGTCCCGCCTTGGCGATTTAAATAAGACACCACTGTTGAGTTGTCTGTCCTCACTAGGACAATTTTGTCTCAGATTAAGCTCTCGAACTTTCGAAGTGCTAATGTCACTGCTAATAATTCGAGAACATTGATATGTTTCTGCGCATTGATCTGATCCCATTCCCCTGACACTGACTGATCATCCAAAACCGCTCCCCAACCCGTTGTCGATGCATCTGTGAAGATGGACATCTGTGGTTGAGGAGGTTGTAGAGGAACAACTCGCAGGAGATTCTGTTCTGATAACCACCACTGAAGGTGGAATATCAATGGTTCTTTTACTGGTATCCTCAGAGATAACGGATCCGTTCTCTGAGACCAGAATGACATTAAATGCATCTGAATCGGCCTGCGCCTGAGTATCGCATAAGGAACCACTTATTCCCGAGACACTAGTAAACCCAGTATCCTGAGAAATTGGTGCGCCATCAGATAGGCTCCTAGATAAACTGATCCAGAACTGCAATCAGGCTCTTGACTCTGCTCTCCGCCGGAAAAGCTACGCCGTCCCTGAGATTGAAAAATATTCCCAGGTAAACAAACTCCTGGGATGGAGTCAATTCTAATTTCTCTAGATTCACAATCCATCCTAGATCCTTTAGTAAGGCTAGGACTACCTGTAGATTGTTGCGCAGAGTGACTGGATTCCCCACCCTCAGCAGCCAGTCGTCTATGTAAATATGAACAGCTATGTTTCTCCTGCAAAGATAAGAAGTCATGGCGAGAACCACTTTGGTGAAGACCCTCGGTGCTGTGGTCAGGCCGAATGGAAGCGCATTGAATTCCCAAACATTGTCTTGCAAAGCAAAGGTATTTCTGAAAAGGAATTGACATTGGAATATGAAAATAAGCATCCTTCAGATCTATCGACACTGCCCACATGCCTTTTCTCAGCCCTGTCATCACCGCTGCTACAGTCTCCATCTGAAATTTGGGAGAAAGAATTTTGGTTTGAGATTGAGAACTGGTCTCCATCCTCCGATACGTTTCGGAATGAGGAACATCATCGAATAGAAGCCTAGGGATGACTGATTGCGGACTAGATGAATCGCGTTCTTCTGCTGAAGAGATTCTATTTCTGAGCAAATGACATCTAGATGATCGGATTCCCTTGGAATGGGAGGCCACACTGAAGTCGATGTTAATGGAACTAACGATTGACGGATGAGCCAGTCCGGTTCGTAGCCGTTTCTTAACCACTGACAGACTAAACAATCTCGCACGACCTGTTCCCATTGGCTTGAGAACAGTTGAAGTCTGCCTCCGACGGTAGGAATCTGCACACAGCTGGCGGTCAAGTTTGCACGTTAAGACGCTAAATCGCTTG
The DNA here is from genome assembly GCA_034401795.1 of Chaetoderma sp. LZ-2023a. Classification (NCBI taxonomy): domain Eukaryota; kingdom Metazoa; phylum Mollusca; class Caudofoveata; order Chaetodermatida; family Chaetodermatidae; genus Chaetoderma; species Chaetoderma sp. LZ-2023a. The sequence continues at coordinate 131,849 of CM067366.1, forward strand.
GTTGAAGATTCTCGACTCCCTTCGTTCCTGACATTACCGGAACTGATTCCGCCGGAAATCCATCAGGACCGGCCTCCACGGCCGCCCCGCGGCTTCTTGGAATATGACAGTCCGGAACCGCCACCACAGCTATCCTTACGGTAACTTCCGCGGCCCGAACCGCCACCCTTCCTGTCATCCTCATACGGCCTCTTATTAGAGGACTTGTATGAGGACGAACGGCCAGGTCCCTGAGATCTGGATGCCCAAGGGGCATCACGGCCAGAAGGACGGAAGGGCGATCTCTGGCGCTGCCTCCGCTGCTCTTGCCGATGCTGCTTGTAGGACTGTTGCGGCTGAGTCCTTTTCGTCGACTTCCACGACTTGCCGACTACTTCTTGTTCCGCAACCATTGACGCGACCTTGGATAAGGCTTGTCATGCCGAGCCGCCGAACAAGCCTGGACCAATGAAAGACGCAGAAGACAACGCAGCCCCCATCTCAGAAGGAATCGAGTCGCAAGAGAAATTAATCGAGTACCCGGATTACAGCTAAAGAGTTAACGGGTACAAAGCGACTCCAACAATAGCTACCATTTTAGAATAATGTGCCAATTTAAGGAAATTTCAAACAGTCATTATGGCACGAATGTATAAATTTTAGATTGATACAACCTGCCCCTGTGATGATTTTCCTTTTTCCTCCATGAAGCCAACGATGATTCACGAATAACACGCTTAAATCCGCTTAAAATTGCAAAATTTTGAGCTAATAAAACATGCGACTTTTCAAGAGCGCAAAATAGATGAATCTGACTGTGATTGGGAATTTACTCCATACCTTTTTAGTATGATGACTTTGAATTAATTATACCTACCTACCTTGTCTCTTTGAGTCCATTCATTATCCCCATACCTACCTTGTCTCCTTGAGTCCATTCATTATATCCATGTTTTGAAAAAATGGGGATATAATTGCCTCCATCCACTTATCTGTACGCCCATCATGCTATCTCCTCCCAAACAGTTGGGTCGATTTCAACCAAATTTGGTATGGCAGTTACCCATATGATTGCGCTTTGCAGGACAACATTTAGATTTGGCCCCGCCCACTGGAGGTCAGGGGCTGGGGTCCAAAGTTCAAATATCCAAAAAAATGTCTGTCATACTTTACTCCCAAACTGTTGTGTGGAATTCAAAGAAATTTGGTGTGTGGGTTGCCCATATAATTGTGGATTGCCTGACATTTATTTCTTTGGGTTGGAGAAGGGGTTAAAAGGTCAAGAAATTTATTGTAAGCAAATTGGAGTCTTCCAGATTTATCTAGATTTCTGGATTTTTCATAGACCACTCTCGCACACCAGTTGACACCCTCTCCATGAATTGAAATTAAGCCAAATGAGCCACTACGTTCAGATAGGACTAGTGATTACTACATTCTACTTTAGCCCTTCAAATTTTCTATACAGACCAAGGGAAGACTATTTTTGAAATTTTACAACTGGAATGACCGGCTCAATTACCGAGCATTCTAGTGGTAAATTTTCACAAAGTCTTGCTCTGCTAATCCACATTTCTTAAGATCACAGCAGAGGCATTCTTTGGCCACCATGACCATTAAAGGGTTGACAAATGAAATTGTTACCATTGGGCTGGTCATTGTACTAACGCTGGTCAATTTCTACTAGCCTCTGGCTCATGTTAATTTTAACTCCTGCTCTCATAGATCACTTCCACTGATGACATCCAGATTTTTCACAACAATCCACTTCAATCTCTGTGTAATGAAACTAATTCAAACAAATTTGGTATGTTATTCTGGAGTGCAGAGGATACACCACCAGGGATGGGATGGGTAAAGATGTCAAAGTGGTGAGCGTGGGGATTTGCTATAATGCATCATCGACCAAGCAATCTAGTTATCACTTAATTACCAGCATTGTCGAAGACTTGATGCTTGATAAATAACATTATGAACAGGAGTAATCAGAGATTGTAAACCACCGCCGAGACCACCCTATCGTTTTTGTCATATCCAAATTTGTTAAATCTGTATGTATGATCACACAGATCACAGCCAAAGTCTGGAAACCCTTGTTTAGGTTATGTTGGTTTGTTGTGTTAAAGTTTTTAACGAATCGGATCAGTAGTTTTTTTAGATGCAATACCAGACGCATGCACACACATAATACCCTCTTTCCTCTTAGGGCAAGAGTAATAATCCAGGAATGAATAGCAATAAAGATCAAAAGTACCTGCAATCTAGAGAAACAATCTGTTGAGTATATTTTGACAAATTTAATTGGAATCTATTGTTGTCCAAAACAACACCAGTTTCCAATCAAATTGGACTCGATATATTCAACAAATCTACTATACATAGTCCAGCTTGATTACCTAAGATGAGATTCTCTCTCTCCCTCTCACTTCGAGTAAACTTTATTTGATATTTACACTGATAGCTTACAAATAATACAGCATTCAACCCTTTAATATGCAAGCTTTACCACTGGAACATGTTGTCACCTAATGCAGCAACATCTTCCAGTCCAATCGATCTCAAAATATTCAACAATTTAATCACCAGTCCTACTAAATAATATGAAACTCTTACATAGAGGAAACTGTATTTGACATACATGTAGTTTACAATGGCAGCTTATACAATAAGTGATTCGAAATAAAATGGTACAGTAGATTTACATCAAGCACATCAGATTTAACCCTTACCACGCTGATGTCAGTATTCTATCTTTTAATGTGCCAATAGCCTGGAAAACTGGTACTGTTCTACTTCTACTAATAGAAACTGGTGCACATTTTTTAACAACTTTGGTTTGGTAGATGATGTAGCTATCTACGACAGCAACATCTTCCGCCAAATCTGTTGAGACAAGAACACCAGTTCTTTTAATTTAATTTGAAAATTTAAAATTTTGACATAGAATGCTAGGGGTTAATAAAATAGTGCAGAAGATAGAATTACAGAATCATCATTTTCATGAAATCTCAACCAGATCACTGTCCTATTCGCCATATGATCCTGAAGAAAAAAAGAAGAGAAACATTTACAAGATGAAAGAACAATAGAAAACGGAAATAAACCTGGAACAGTCAACAATGGTGATTTCAAAGGGCAATAGCGAGCCAATATGTCTCATGACTGGCCTTATTTTAATAATGCATGTTACGGGCCCGTATTGACCCAGTAGCGGCCCCATAACATGCGTTATCATGATAGATGATTGAGGAACAGAAATTAGCATGCCAATATCTCCCTAGAAGCTAAATGACGGGTGTGAGATAATGGTATTAATGGGCAAGCTATGTAAGGATGCACACTTTAAATCTTTTAGGTGTCAGTGTAGATATTCAGCTGTCTGTAATATTTTATCGAACGCAATTATAAATTAGGTTAGACATTCTCACTAAGCGATTCCGGCTATCAGGGAATCGAGTACTCGGTTAAATAAATGAATCGACACGCTATCGTTGACGATTTTACGCTAGGAATTTCATTCACAGAAAACTATTTATATTTTCCTGTAGAAATTTGTAAACAAACTGAATTGACCAATCAACAGTGGATTTATAAAATTCAATCATCTGACACAATGTAAGCTAAGTTTGAATGGATAAAACTGGATAAAATTTAGCGATCGAAAACTGGTGCTCTTAAAGCCGTCCCGACGGCTCGTAGGTTTATTTGTACGCTTTTTGCGCACCGTCTAGACGACTCGTAGGTTCATTAGGGTTAAAAACAGTGAGAAAGCCTTATTTAGAAAAGGTACACCGGATTATCTTTGTTTAGAATCAATAAGGTGAGGATTGGTGGTGTCATGGAGATAATGGTCGTTAAAACTCGACTCACAGTGCCACTGGGCTACCGACAATGTCATCCACCGGAACCCCGTTAAACATGGTGGTGGAAGCCACTATGCCTCAGACGCTGAGAGCCCTGGCCATGTCAACCTGCTTACCAGAGGCAGATTTGTGGCACAACTGGATGCATTCCACAATCCACTGAGAAATGGTGTCTTTTGACGCCCAGCCGTGGGGTTCAATATAAGACAACCATAATGAACAAGGGTCCGTCCGCCACCCATGGGTATGATGCTTGTACCGGCTAAGTGCGCAGACTGGACACCATACCTTTGAACTAGAATTGCATCTAGTTAAAGCTGGTAAAACAATATGATGACCTGGGTATTTCAATGACTGAATCTTAATCACGAAATTAACCCTAGGTAGAAGCCTGAGGCCTTCCCCTGTAACCACAAACGGTCTGGCTCTGCAGAAAAGATGTGAATTTCACTTCTACACCTTTCAGAGGCTGCAGCAATAAACATTAACTGTCAACATTTTCGTTGAAAATGGAACTTAGTGGTTCAAAGGGTTATTAGCTAGAACTTGAAGCACTAGAGATAAACTCCAAGATGGAATCGCTGGAGGATTTCTCGGTCTTAGATTACCCAAGCCTTTAATTAAAGTACTTAATGAACATACTTCGTCACTTCCCCTAACAGCCAAGCAAGGGATAGCTGACGTTAAAGCTGAATTGAAACCAGCAATAGAGTTAGGCTTGAGGCTATAGGCATCATACAATTGACAGAGGAAACGGCTATTACCTGAATAGCTGTTTCCATTGGATTAATACATCTTTCTGAGCATCATTTCGTAAATCTGATTTTATAATTATATGCTCTTGAGGTTGACCCCCTTTCAGGCTTTTGCCATAAATATGTCTGCTTGCTCAGAAAAGCCCTCCTTAATTGCGGATTCCTTGACAACATCAATGCAGTCAATTTGAACATTGACGGATGTTGTGAAGGGCCTTGCCCAGGAAGATAATATTGTCCATCAGAAGCAGAGGAACCAGATTGCAGACCAGAAGGTCCAGCAGATCCGTGTACCATGATCGGCTTCGCCAACTAGGGGCGATCAGAAGCACTTGGCACTCCTGCCTGATTTCCTGAAGAATTTTTGGGAAAACAGGATTGCTGGCGGGTATGTAAATGAAAACAATTCCACCCAGCTGATAGCTAGCACATCATTTGCGATAGCGCTCAGATCTGGAATCGGAGAGACGTACGTAGTCATCTTCACATTCTTCGTTATGAATAAATCTATGTTGGGTTATCCCCAGTGGATGAACAGACAGACCGACATACATTGATTTAGTTGCCATTCCGTAGTAAAATACTCATCTTTCGGGTCAATGAGTCTGCTAACAGATTTAACCCGCCCGGAATATGAACTCCTTTCAAGGTGATCGCATGATCTAGACACCAGCAAGGCAGTTTCCATGTCATCATACAGCGACTGGGTGACTTCGTTCCGCCCTGGCAGTTTATGTAAGTCACTACTGATGACTTGTCTGATCGAACCAGAACTATCTTCCCCTGGACTTTCTCTAAGAAATATTCCAGGCCCTGGATTACTGCTTGTAATTCCAGTAGATTGATATGTTCTTATGACTAATCCAGATTCCAAAGCCCTGGTAATGTGGCTTCTTCCAGGCAAGCTCCCCATCCATCCATAGATGCATCCGTATACATCGTTATTTGAGGGTGGGTAGGGGCGAGCGTCACCCCACTAGATTTTCTCTTTTCATCCACCACTAAAGGTGTTGAATAAGACGTTCCAACACTGACACATAGCGACTGTTACACACTGCCCGAATGACTGAGATGAGTGTCTCCACTCTCTCCTGATGGGTAAACACACCCGATCTCCAGATCAAAGAACATGACCAGGTAAACAAACTTCTGGGATTGAGTTTTCGAAAATATTTCCAAATTTGCTGATCAAATTTCTTGATTGTGTGCCTAAAATAGCCAGTCGATCGTTTATGTATGCTATGCTTCTCTTGCGGCAGTGTGCTGTGATAGCAAGAACCACCCGGGAGAAGACCCGATCTATTGATGCTGTCCATGTTCCCCTCTCTAACCCTGCCAACACCATTTTGATTGTTTCCATCTTGAAAACTCGGTGTGTATGAACTTGTTTGTATGAACTTGTTCAATCAATGGCATGAGGTTAGCTTGAGAATTGGCCTCAACCCACAGTGCTTTATGACACCTGAGACAAGGTTGAATAAAAGGCAGGACAATTTTGTGCCGGCTAAATTTCTCCTCTTTGTATGAGAGAATTTTCAATACACAACCGTTGATCTGTATCTCTTGAATTATGAGACCAGATCTGTACCAGAGACAGCTGTGATGGCGGACTTGACCAGTCGGGCTGGTGCCCAGCTGAAAGCCATCGCAAAACTAAGAATGTCTGGATTAACCGTCCCCACTCTTGCTTGTGGAAGGCCAAACGACCTCCCACAGGACCACCTAGGGATAGAGGTGGATGTGAGTAATGCAAGAGCAGCACTGTCTCTGGATCTGATAGCACTGGAGTGGCTCCCGTAGGGTAGGAACTATCAGGAATGCTGCCCATGATCAGATCCCGGAGAGAATCTGCCAGCGCCATGCGGGCTGGCTACGCTGGATGAGTGAGTGCCACTAGAGCGACTGTCTAACTGTAGAGATCGTCTACTGGAGGTGTTTATACAATACACTCCTAGTGACAGCCAGCGTCATAGTCCACAGTTAGGTAAAAACCATGGCTCTGAACTGAGATGAGTATCGACACAGAAGCCAACACTACACTGTGTTACTACACCATTACAAGGCCATTACATGCGAGAGCGCTACCATAGCGGCCTTCTTCTGAATCGTGAAACGTGGAATTGATGCTCCTCGGAGCTCCCAAGAACAGCGCTCCTGTGTCTGCATGAGAACCTGGTCACATATTATCGCCTAGCGCAGCACAGTCATCCGTGCTCGGGTTAGGTACAACCATAGAAATTTACTATATTCACTGTAAATTTCTTTGGATGGGTACACCGTATAGCTGGTACTGGCCAGCGACAATACAGCAGCGCTTCTCAACATAAGCCCTGTCCTTCGCCCGTAATAAAACAGATTCAGAGAATAAGTCAGGCCCCCCAAACCCCCACGTGTTTACAAACATCACATTTAATGATGGGACCACAAGAACTGAATCTAAAGCAGACATGGGGCGCATACTTGGGCTTGAAAACCTCCCACAGGAGCAAACCCAATTAAACAAAGAAAGTTTTAGTCATAGGCTAAAAACTGAATAACAGGGAGCAACAAATTCTTAGATTTAATATTTATTAAAAATAGACCATACTAAGAATGTTGCTAAGATAATACAGCCTGATACATAATGTAAATATTGACAATAAGCATATGGCTGATAATAACATCATATCTCGAACATATCCAAGCAAGATAATCAGTAAGAGAAACCATTCAACCAGGTGTAAAGAATGAATAGCATTCCACACACAAGAGCATGAAACATAAGTAATGATTACAGTAAGCTGTACATAAGTAATGATTACAGTAAGCTGCATACTTGTTATGCTAGGTTTTGTTAGTAATAACCCATGCAAATCAACAGAGAAACAAACAAAAAAATGCCAATAAATTTTTTAATAATTTCACATATATTAATCGAAATCACGGATTTCTTTTTTCACGAGAGAGTTGATACTTATCTCCCTAATACTCTCTGATATTGCTAAATATCGGCTTTCACTCAATAAAACCTCAGATTAAAAAGGTTAGGTGCCCCTACTGGGCAGGTAGGCAGATGAAAGTCTGGCGGATGCTAGCCCCACCACCGCGCATGCGCCGACTAGTACTTCCTCTGACTAATTTATTGGCTGACACTATGCAACTTTACAAGAGCCTGAAGACCGAGCCTCTGTGGGGCGGAGAGGCCGGGTCCGTATTAGGGAGGTAGGTATCAACTCTCTCATGAAAAAATAAATCCGTGATTTCGTTTATTTCACTTCAAGAGTATACTTACCTCCCTAATACTCTTTGATATTGCCAGAATTCGACAGGGAATTCAGTGGGAGGGAGGCTCTTCCCTATGCGCTTTTCTGCATTTAAGGCACTTAAAACCTGTGAAATTGTGTGGAAACATAATCAGGAAAGATTTGAACATCGGCTAACACAACCGATGGCTGAGAGATGACCATATGTTATATGCGCTCCCCCCCCCCCTCTTCTTGGGAGGAAGACTGAATGACCTCAATGTCCCATATGCTCTCTACATACAAGTGCCATGTACTATAGGACATTAAACTAAAAGGCTTCATTTTCGTATACTCTCAATAATGAACCACATAAAACACGTACCATCACCATATTAATAACGAAGGGTCACGTGACATTACAAATAACCATGGACAATGAATACACAAGACTAACCTTGTGGAAGATTACTGCTGTCATCATCTCCCCATTGGTGAAGACTGATGCAGCCCAAAAGTGGATGTTTCCATTGATTAAATGTGAAATATATAAAAAATGAGGATACCTCATCAAAATATGTACACCTAGATTAGCATTTCAAAATCGATAAGGCGAGAGGATTCGAGGTGTCACGGAAATAATGGTTGGTGAAACTTGACTCACAGTGCCACTGAGCTACTGACATAACGTCATCCACAGGTAACCCATTAAATAGGGTAGTGGAAGCCACTACACCTCGGACACTGTGAGCCTTGGCCATGTCAACTTGTTTACCTGTGGCGGATTTATGGCAAAATTGAATACACTCAACAATCCACCTGGAAATGGTGTCCTTTGATGCCCTGCCATGGGGTTCAATATATGACAACTATAACGCTGTTGGGTCCGTCCGCCATTCCTGAGTACGTTGTTTGTACCGGATTAATGCTCGGACTTGACACCATAGTTTCGAATTAGGATCATACCTAGTCAAAGCTGGTAAAATTATAGGCTGACCTGGATATTTCAGTTTTTAGCCATGAAATTTATCCTAGGTCTAAGGCCTTCCCCTGTGACCACAAAACGGTCTGCCTCGGCTGATAAGGCATGAATCTCACTTCTATGCCTAGCCGAGGCCACAGCAATTAGAAATAGTTTTAAGTGTCAACATTTTCATAGAAATGGAGCTTAGTGGTTCAAAAGGTCTATCAGCTAGCACCTGAAGCACTAGTGATAAACTCCAAGACGGAATCACCGGGGGATTCCTTGGTCTTAGATTGCCCATGCCTTTGATTAAAGTATTTCATGAATTTACTTCATCACTTCCCCTATTAGCCAAGCAAGGGATAACCGTCATTAAAGCTGATTTATAGCCAGCAACAGAGTTAGGCTTGAGGCTATAGGCATCATACAGGTGACAGAGGAAATCGACTACTACCTGAATAGATGAATCCATTGGATTAATACATCTATTTTAGCACCATTCTGCAAATCTGTTGATTTTATAATTATATGCTCTGGAGGTTGACCCCCCTCCTGGCTTTTGCCATGAACATGGCTGCTTGCTCAGAAAAGCCCTCCTTAATTCTAGATTCCTTGACAACATCCACGCAGTCAATTGGAACATTGGCAGGTTGTTGTGCAAGGTCTTGCCCTGGAAGATTATGTTGTCCATCAGAGGCAGAGGAACCGGATTACAGACCAGAAGGTCCAGCAGATCCGTATACCATGATCGTCTTGGCCAATTTGGGGCAATCAGAAGCACTTGGCATTCCTCCTGTCTGACTTTCTGAAGAATTTTTGGAATCAGGATTGCTGGAGGGAATGCATATGCATTCATTCCCGCCCAACTGATAGCTAACGCATCTGTTGCGATAGCACTCGGATCTGGAATCGGAGAGACGCACGTCGTCATCTTCGCATTTCTCCTCGTTGCGAATAAATCTATGTTGGGTTTCCCCCAGTGGTTGAACAGACGATCCGCCACACATTGATTTAGTTGCCATTCCATAGGTAAAACACTCATCCTTCGGCTCAATGAATCTGCTAACAGATTTAACCTTCCTGGAATATGAACTGCTTTCAAGGTAATCCTTCAAAATCTATTGAAGCTGACCACATTCCCTTCTCCAACCATGCCAATACCGAATTCACAGTCTCCATCTTGAAACTGGGTGTGTCTATGAACTTGTTCAATGGCTTGAGGTTGAGAATTGGTCTCCACCCTCCAGTGGTTTTCGTTACCAGGAACATGGTTGAATAGAAACCCGGGCAATTTTGCGTCGGTTGAATTGCGCCTTTGAGTATGAGGGAATTTATTTCCTCCTCTATACACAACCGCTGATCTGGATCTCTTGGAATTTGAGTCTAGACCAGCACCAGAGACAGTCGCGATGGCGGAGCTGTTATCCAGTCGGGATAATACCCCTGAAAGCCATCGCAAGACTAAACGGTCCTGAGTCAATCGTTCCCACTCTCGTTCCCACTGTCTCCTGGTGCAGATGCACTGGAGTAGCTCTTACTGTGGTAATCACCCCATCAGGTACGATTACCACGACCAGATCCTCGCGCACCATGGCCCCCATCGCGCGCACCTCAGTGTGCAGGCGGCTGTCTGCGCCAGAGGAGGCTGCGCTCCCCCTTCTCAGCTGGCCGAAGCGCACGCGGCCATGGCCGGCGCTGCGCTGGCCATGGCCACTGACATGGCCACCGCCACCTCGACCCTGCAGGGGATGATACGCAGGGGGAGCTGCGCGAATGCGCTCTCTGCAGAGCACTTCAAATTTCTCATGCAATGCCCTCTAGTTATTAACCAGGGTAACCGTCTCCTGGAGATGCTTACATCCCTCACCTCCAAAGAAACCAGGACCTGTCATAGGCGTATGCAGCAGCCTATTATACAAATCCTGGGATGGGCACAAGTTATCAAGAGCAAACGTGCGCCTCACCCGGACACTCCTGGTTACAGACCGGGTTAAATAGTTCAAAGCCAAGTTAATTCCATCTTGGATGGCTCTCTGGACAGTCACTGGACTGGTGCAATGCAGATGCTGTTACTACCCCCTGTAACAGCTGTGAGACATGTGAACGCACCGAGATAGACGCCCTCGAACTCTCGTCCGCATCACGCAATGCTGTGTTAGCCGAACGCAAAGCGTTCGAACACAGCGCTCCCATGTCAAACCGGGAACCTGGCCGCGTATCTTCGCCCAGCGCAGTGCGATCATCCGTGCTTGGCTTAGGCACTACACCGTATTGCTGATATTGATCAGCAACAATATGGCATCACTTTGCCACCTCGCGAGGGGCCTTCGCTAAACGTCCATGCGCCTTAATGGACGTCTCCGCTGCAGTGAACATATCAACAATATGATCAGCTAACGGCAGAGATGGCATAGCGGCAACAGTCGGTTTACCTGCCAGCCACGGGCGCTGGTCCCATTGACTGGCCGACTGATCCACAGCAAGACCTGGCCTGACGTTGATTAGCCACTGACAAACGTCAGACCAGTCCTCCTCTGTGGCCACCTGTGAATACTCTACAGGACGAGGGCCTTCGTCATTCTCCTGAGCAATCGCAGGCATGTGACTGGCTGGAGGAACTGATACGCCTGGCAAGCCCGAGAAAGCATGCGGGCCTGAAAGAACAGGCATGCTAAACTGACTGGCTTGACCAGGAGCAGGCGCCGTGGTATTGCGTGGGGAAAATTTTGCCACACCACGGCCCTGGCCAGCACCTGCTACACCATCGGCAAGCCGAGGTATGCGGTAAAACTGGCCATCAGATCCAGCCTGGGCCACCTGCGCTGTGAACGCTACTCCTGCATGAGTAGTCTCATGGACAATGTCGCCCGTATTCCCCGCGAGGGGTGCACGTACGTCAATGTCCATGGCCACGGTGCCAGAAGGAGAACCCAGCAGATAATCCTCTTATTCCTGGCCAGAAAGATTAGACTCCAGGTCAGCAAAGAATGCTAACCCGGACTGGCCAGGAAAGGTACCATAGGAGGAACTGGTACCTGCAGGGTGCGGATAATCCTGGCCTAATAAGCAGGCACCAGGTACCAGCGACACCTGTCCACGAACAACCGGCACGGCAAGCCTGCTGCTAGTGATCTCATCGTGGATATCGCCCTCTATTAGGGCCACCTCTGAATCATGGACGAAAAATGGAAGGTCCCTAGGTAGTACCGATTCAGAGGCGGGGATTATCTGCTCCAGAGCAGATGAAGAGGACAACGAAAGATTTGGACCAGGAAGCATGCCACGAAGCAACTCTGGGACCAAATCCTTAATTGTCCTCTTCATCTCTCCCATCATCTCAATACGGAAGGCCTCCATATCCATAGCGGACGAGGCCTTCCTGTTACCCTTCTTACCAGAAGCCTCTTTCTTAACTTTCCTCTCCACCTCTGGAGCTTTCTCCCTGGTCTGCAAAGATAGAAATTCAGACATTAGCTCTCCCACCCCCACACTTTTTACAGATCTCACATTTAAGTAATGGACCACAAGAGCTGCACTGGGAGCATAAGTTGGGGGGGGGGGCGAATCTATCCAAGATAAACCTTCCACATGACGGACAACCAGGCCTCTGAGACAATGAGTATTACAGTTATCGAATTAGAAACGCAAAGCCAAATAAACAAGGAGGAAGGGGCCATAAAGTCCCAAGCTAATAATAATAAATCAGCGTTGGACAAAACGTTTTAAAAGATAGTAAGGCGCAAGGTTGATTATGGCGTCATAACTTCAAAAAAGAAGTTAAATCGATCCGAAAACAAACATCCAGGTATAAGGACGAATTGTATTCATATCCAGAACATCCTAACTAGAAAGGATAGTGTATACAGACTATACAAACATCAGATAAACAATGATAAAATGGCAGCAGATTTCATAAATATTGTCAAATATAATTGCAGTGCCTCATATCATAACTAGAATACCTGAGTCTTTAGCATAGACAAACCATCCGATCTGATGCGCTGGAAGCTCCACCAACATTATGACCTCTTAACTCTCTCCACCTTATAAGGGAAGGAAGTGGACCAAGAGGGCAAAGTGAGAAGACCTTCATCCGAGGCCTCCAACTCACTGGGCATAATTTTTGGTTAGATAACCTAACAATGTTAGTAGGAAATGGAACCTTGGTGGAAAGAAAAACAAACTCTCTGATGATGTGCTGTCCTGAACAATCATAGATAGATACCTGTGGACATAAACACAAGGAGAGATTAGTATTTCATAGCGCCATTTAGAAATAAACCAGTTATTTTAGGTGCTTATCACAATAAACGTGAGTCCCGGAAACACATTACAACGGGATAAACTCGCTAAAACATAATAGAAGTCACCTGATGAAAAGGTCCTTGGCCCTCCTCCGGAGATAATGCACGTTCAGACATCATTCACAGGTAACTAATCCTTGTTTGATTGTTTCTTATTAAGAAAAACCAGTCAGAAAACTTTGAGCAAAAATGTTGCATGGGACTCTAAGCCAATAAATTAGCAAAGAGGAAGTACTAGTCGGCGCATGCGCGGTGGTGGGGCTAGCATCCGCCAGATTGTCATCTGACTACCTGCCCAGTAGGGGCACTTAACTTTTTTAATCTGAGGTTTTATTGAGTGAAAGCCGATATTTAGCAATATCAAAGAGTATTAGGGAGGTAAGTATACTCTTGAGTGAAAATAACAGTGCCAAAATCTTTTATAACTCAAGTACCTGCATCTTTAGCATAGGCATACTACAATGACTCTTGATCAATCCAGCCCTTCACATGCCTCTCCACCATATAAATAAAAGGGACCATGGGGTAAGAGAGAGAGAGCAGCTTAACTCATAGGTAGCTCTAGACTCTATAAGCATAAACATTCCTAATAGGAAGGGAGTGAATGGTGGAGAAAAGAACCTCTCCAAAAACTTCTCAGTCCATTACAAGTACCTGTGGCCATAAAAAGGAGAGATAAGAAATTCAAGGGGCCAACATATAATTTTACCAGTTTGTATGGCCTTAAATATGTCTAAAAAGAATCCCGGAAACACATAACAATGCAAAACACCTGCAAAATTTAGACAAAATATTAATTAAAAACACCTGATAGCTTGATCGCTGCACTGCATCTGGTGTTCTAGCATGTCCAGACATGATTAATAACCAAAATTATTCAGATATTGAGTCACAAAACCCAAAACTAGCTTGGCAACTAGAAAGACATGTGTTAAGTCAATAAATTAGGAGAAGGAAGTGTCAGTCGGTGTATGCTCGGAGGTGGGGCTGGCATCCGCCTGACTGTCATCTTTCTCCCTGCCCAGTAGGGACACCTTACTTTTTAAACTCTGGGTGATTATTGAGTGTAAGTGGATATTTTGGGAATACCATAGTGTTTAGGAGGTAACTATCTCCTGAAGTGAAAAGAAAGAATGATAAATAATTCAGAAGTATGAAGAGAAGTTTGCCAGTTGTTTTGAGTAAGAGACTAATTTTCTGTTTAAATTATCCCTTTAACACTGAAGCCAGCCAAAATGCTTTCTGCAGTGGTGCTGCTATAACATTCAAGATGAGTTGATCATCTGTTATTGTCTATTCAAAATCATGCTTACCTGATCTTCTAGATCTCGTATCTCTCTCATTATCACACCTGTCTCCTCTACAGTCTGAATTAACAAGTCACAGTTCTGCAGAGAGAGAAAACAAACTTTCAAGAAACAGCCATATAAAGAATAAACATTCAGGCAATTACTGTACCTCAATTAAACACTAACTCTCAGATTTGTTTCTTATAGAAAATGTCCATTTGCAGAACAAGAGAGGATTATTTTTTAAATGTATTACTGAAATGACTGGCTCAGTTTTCAAGCCAGCCATTCGTCGTAAATTTTCAAAGATAGTCTACTCTTGGTCTGCAAATGGACATTTCTCACGCCCACTACAGAAGCAGTTTTTGGCCAGCATTCATGGCTTGAGTGTTAAACATCTAAAGCTTTCACAATGTATCTTAACCATTTCACCAACAAATCCTGGAAAAGTGTATTCTTCACGATATAAAACTTATCCTGTTGAATATTTTGAAATAAATTTGACTGGAAGCTGTTGCTGCCTTAGTCAAATTAATTTCAAAATATTAAACAGTTCCTGTATGACTGCCATGTAAGTGATGGGAAATATATCAGCAAAAGGGTTAATCTGCATTGCATCATGTGTTCAAATTGGGATATAAGAAATCACTTTTTACTCTTTAAATAATGGTCAAGATTGGTCATGAAAATCCTAATTTTTGCTTAGAATATAGTTGCAGACTTAGAGAATATCATTTAGATTCACCACTGTAATGATTGGTTTGATTATCGAGCCAATCATTCCAGTGGTATGTTTTCAAGAATCGTTTTAGAACTAACTGGGGGTTGCTGGCTACATTACTCTGGTCAGTTGTTGTGGAGTCACATGACAGCATTGATTGGTAGACCGCAGGCATATGGTAGCCCTCATCTCGGTTCATGGCTGGTTGGTGTTGATAGATTTCAACAGCCTCCTTAACTCTCAACAAATTAGTCTGAATAGAGGCATTGTTAGCAGGTAGGATATGTCCACTGTTTTTGTGTGCCCTGCCACAACCAAGGTGGAATTGGCTTTGAGGTGTTCTTTCACTCTGCTGCTGAGAGGCCTTTTGCTTTTGCCTAGAAATGTGTCCTCGCATTGGTCATACTGGCTCTTATAGATGGCATGACTCCAGAGTGTGGTAAGCTTGTCTTTAGGTTTGACTAATTGCGATCTCAAGGTGTTAACTGGTTTGTGGTAGGCTTTGATGTCATGTTGCCTAAAGAGTTAGCCTAGATGTTCAGATAGGATTTGGATATATGCTAATCCAACCAGTAGAGGTTTTCTGTCCTCAGTGTGTTACATTCGAGGTTGGGGGATGTTTTCTCATTCACGAAGTGTAACCATTTGAAAGGCGCGATTCTTTGATATGTATGTGTTTCTGTTTTTTATCTTATATTTCTGTGATGATGGAATCTGTACAGTGAAACAAAGTCCTGACTTTTGTGTTCTAGATGATGATTGAAGCGGAAATTTAAATGTTGGACTTTGTGGGCAGGCTATATGTAGACTTTGTGTTTAGTATATATATATAATTACTGACATGAACCAAGACATCAAGGAATGCAAACTGACCATCTTCTTCAAACTCGCTAATGAATTGGATGCACTGTTCAATATTGTTGAAGTGATACATGTAGGTTAATGGTTTGATGTTGTAATTCACTAGTGATGTCGAAGATGGCCTGATTGTGTCTTAATTGGCAAATCATTGGCCCTTGAATTTTAAATAGATCCTAAACTCTTGTCTATAGCATGTCACCATCTTCATGCATGTATGAACCTTTAACATTTGAACTCACCTCTTGGAGCGCTGCTAAGCATTTGTATGCCTTTCTAACATTCTCATCTTTCTTAGCATCCTAAAATGAACAATTTGTTAACAAATTTTTATTAAACATTGCTGTAGTTATTTACCATCGATGAAATTATCAAAATTATATTGATCAAATATCCAAGATATGACTGTAGTTAAACTGGAATAAGAAAATTTATCAAATTTCTTTTTCACGAGTGAGATGACATACTTACCTCCCTAACACTCTTGATATACTAGTATATCGGCTCTAAATTCAATAATATTCAGAATTATAAAAAGTTAGGTGCCCCTAATGGGCAGGTGGATGTACACAGTCATGCACATGACAGACCCCACCCACTGCGCATGCGCATACTGGTACTTCCGTTACTAAATATTGGCTGACATAGAAGCATTTGCCTTTTGACCAATCTCTCTTCATCGGTCGATTATCCGATGCAAAATTCTATTCCTGGTTGTGGTTTCAGTTCTCCTCATCCGGTGGGGAATGAGATGAGTGCCGCTACCAAAACATCAGAGGTCAGTATATATAACCATTTTTGTTTTTAGTCTTGGTGATGGTGTCATTTTTTATTTGAAATTGAAGCAATTCTTCTTTTTTCCAATGTCTAGTAATACTTTCATTAAGTATTAGAGAACGTGCTAGTCATTTA
This sequence comes from Chaetoderma sp. LZ-2023a, assembly GCA_034401795.1. Lineage (NCBI taxonomy): Eukaryota > Metazoa > Mollusca > Caudofoveata > Chaetodermatida > Chaetodermatidae > Chaetoderma > Chaetoderma sp. LZ-2023a. The sequence goes on from CM067366.1 coordinate 148,715, forward strand.
GAGCAGCGTTTTTTCCTAACCTTCCTGAGGAAGGTTAGGAAAAAACGCTGCTCTAAATGACTAGCACGTTCTCTAATACTTAATGAAAGTATTACTAGACATTGGAAAAAAGAAGAATTGCTTCAATTTCAAAACTCTCTGAAAGAACCACAATTAAGATACATTAACCATCACCATATCAAATAAAAAATGACACCATCACCAAGACTAAAAACAAAAATGGTTATATATACTGACCTCTGATGTTTTGGTAGCGGCACTCATCTCATTCCCCACCGGATGAGGAGAATTGTACCAACTAATAGTAGGGATACCCTACCAACAAATCTGATATTTGTAAATAGCAGAGGAGGAAACTAATTACAAACATAAACCTCTACATTATTTTATTTTCTGAGGACTGAGACGGCGAGCGGGTTAGAAGTGTCACGAAGGTAATGGTCGGTAAAACTTGATTCACAGTGCCACTGGGCTACTGATATAATGTCTTCAATAGAAACACCATTAAATAATGCCGTGGAAGTTACCACACCACAGACACTATGAGCCTTGGCTCTATCTACTTGGATTCCAGTGGCTGTCTTATCACAAAATTGAATACATTCTACTATCCATCTGGAAATAGTGTCTCTTGACGCCCTACCATGGGGTTCAATATATGACAACCATAGGGAACATGGGTCCATCCGCCAAACCTGAGCTCTTCTCTTGTACTTATTTAAAGTACGGACAGGACACCATACTTTAGCACCAGGATCATATCTGATTAAGGCAGGTAAAATAATCGGTTTACCCGGATATTTTAAAGATTGATTCTCAGCCAAGAAATTCAATCTTGGTAAAAGCTTAAGGCCTTCACGTGTAACTATATAACGGTCAGGCTCAGCAGACAAGGCATGAATTTCACTCCTGCATCTGGCTGATGCTGCCACAACTAAAAATACAGTTTTAACTGTCAATAATTTTACAGATATAGTACTAAGTGGTTCAAAAGGTTTATCACTCAAAACTAGAAGAACCAGAGAAAGACTCCATGACGGTGTCAGTGGAGGATTTCTTGGTCTGAGATTGCCCATACCTTTAATAAGAGTATTTAAAACACTTACTTTATCACTTCCCCTCTTTTCCAAGCAAGGGATAACAGTCATCAATGCTGATTTGTATCCAGCAATAGAATTAGGCTTAAGACTATAGGCATCATACAGGTGACGGAGAAAATCAGCTACTACCTGAATAGATGCTTCCATAGGAGTGATACATCTCTTTGAGCAGCATTCTGCAAATCTGTTGATTTTATAATTATAAGCTCTGGAGGTTGACCTCCTTCTGGCTCTGGCCATGAAATTGGCTGCTTGCTCAGAAAAGCCCTCCTTAATCATGGATTTTTTGACAACATCCATGCAGTCAATTGAAACATTGACGGATTGTTGTGAAGGGTCTTGCCCTGGAAGATAATATTGTCCATCAGAGGCAGAGGAACCGGATTGCAAACCAGAAGGTCCAGCAGATCCGTAAACCATGATCGGCTTGGCTAATTCGGGGCGGTCAGAAGCACGTGGCATTCCTCTTATTTGATCTTCTGAAGAATCCTTGGAATCAAGATTGTTGCAGGGTATGCGTATGCATACATTCCCTTCCAACTGATAGCTAGCGCATCTATTGCGATAGCGCTTAGATCTGGAATCAGAGAAACGTACGTCGTCATCTTCGCATTCTTCTTCATTGCGAACAAATCTATGTTGGGCTTTCCCCAATGATTGAACAGGTGATCTGCCACACATTGATTTAGTTGCCATTCCGTAGGCAGAATGCTCATCCTTCGGCTCAATGAGTCTGCTAACAGATTCAGCCTTCCCGGAATATGAACTGCTTTCAAGGTGATTATATGATCCATGCACCAGCAAAGCAGCTTCCATGTCATCATACAGACTGGGTGACTTTGTTCCTCCCTGGCTGTTTATGTAACTCACTACTGTAGAGTTGTCTGAACGTATCATCACAAATTTTCCCTCCACTTCCTTTAAGAAGTGTTCCAGGCCTAGAATTAGAGCCCGCAACTCTAGCATGTTGATATGTTCCTTTGACTGTTGCAGATCCCAAAGCCCTGATATAGTGGCTTCTTCCAGCCAAGCTCCCAATCCCTCCATCGATGCATCCGTAAACATCGTTACTTGAGGGTGGGGAGGGGTCAGCATGACCCCCACCAGGAGATTTCCTCTCTCCATCCACCAATGAAGGTGATGAATGAGAGGGTCCAACACTTGAATGCGCGAGTCCAGTGATCCTGAACTCTGCGTCCACTGAGCCATGAGAAACAATTGAATCGGCCGCCTGCGTAAGGCCGCCTGAGGAATGACTGGTTCCATTGAAACCATCAGACCTAACATTCTCAGATAGACTTGTGCTAGAATATAACGACTGTTGCAAACCAACTAAATGCACGAGAGGAGATTTTCCACTCTCTCCTGGGATGGATAAACATATCCTATCCCCAGATCAAAGAACATACCCAGGTAAACAAACTTCTGGGATGGAGTCAGCTCTGATTTCTGAAAGTTGATTATCCAGCCTAAATCTGTTAGAGTTTTCAAAACTATCTCCAGATTTGCTGTCAAACTTTCTGGGTTGTGTGCTTTCAGAAACCAGTCGTCTATGTAAGTGTGAATAGCTGTATTTCTCCTGCGGAGGTATGCCGTGATAGCAAGTACCACTCGAGTGAAGACCCTTGGAGCCGTCGAGATGCCGAATGGAAGAACCTTGAATTCCCATTGGCGTCCCTGAAAAGTAAATCTCAGGAACCGACGAAAACTCCTTGCAATTGGAATGTGGAAATAAGCATCCTTGAAATCTATTGATGCTGTCCACATCCCCTTCTCTAACTCCAACAACACCGATCTTACTGTTTCCATTTTGAAACTCGGTGTATCTATAAACTTGTTTAGAGGTTTGAGGTTGAGAATTGGTCTCCACCCCCCCGGTGTTCTTTGTCACAAGAAACACAGTTGAATAGAAGCCCGGGCAATCTTGCGCCGGTTGAATTGCTTCCTTTAGAATTAGAGATTCTATCTCCTCTTCTATGCACAACTGCTTGGCTGGATCTCTTGGAATTTGAGTCCAGACCGGTACCAGAGACAGATGCAACGGCGGACCTCTTATCCATTCTGGACTGTATCCGTGCGAAAGCCATTGCAAGACTAAGCGGTCCTGAATTAACCGCTCCCACATCCGAATGTGGCAAGTCAAACGACCTCCCACTGGTGCACCTAGGGTTGACGAGGTGCCCATAAATTTTAGAAGTGGGAGTGTCTCTGGTACGAGTGACAACACCCGAGTGGTACCTGTGGTAACCCGAAATTTTTTTAGCCCATCAGGACCGGTTACCACGTGCCGCTCCTAGCACGCCACGACCAGCACCACGTGCACCACGGTGCGCGGGATGCTGTCTGGCTGGCTGCGCTTGAGGCGCTGGCTGACGTACAACAGCACGCTGCTGCTGGCGCGGCCGACGCAGTCTCTGAACCAGGCCGGCCTGCTGGCCTCTGACAATGCCAGCACCGCCACGAGCATACTGCTGTCGAGCAGCCGAGGGCTGAACACGCACGTGTTCTCTGCGCAGCACTTCAAACTGTGTGCGCAGCGCCCTCTGGTTGTTCACTAAAGTCACTGTCTCTTGGAGGTGCCGACAACCTTCACCTCCAAAAAGGCCCGCCATCGGCACTTGCAACAAGCGCGACTTGAGCTCCTGAGATGGGCAGAAATTGTCCAAAGCAAAAGTGCGCCTCGTTCTCAGTGACTTTGTGACTGACCTAGTCAGACTTTCCAACGCCAGGTTGATGCCATCCTGGATGGCTCGCTGGACTGTCACAGGGCTATGTTGTTGCTGCACCGAGGCTGCTACTACCCCAGATAGCAGCTGAGAGACATGGGACAGCGCACTAATCGCCGCTCGTGAGCTCTCGTCGGTGTCGTGCAAAGCGGCATTAGCCAAGCGCATAGCGCCCGTGCACAACGCTCCCGTGTCAGCACGGGAACCAGGCTGCGTATCTTCCCCCAGAGGGGCGTGGTCGTCCGCGCTCAGTCTGGGCGCTAGGCCATATCAAGCATACTGACTAGCAGTAACCCGACATCGCCTAGCAACCTCGTCGGGGGTGGGGGGGGGGGGGGGCTCCGCGAGGCGACCTTTCGATCTGATCGACTCCTCTGCCGCCGAGAACATATCTAAGATATGTTCAGCATACGGCAGAGAGAAAGAGTCATGCTGGCCAACGGCTTTGTCTGTAACCATGACCGAGGGTTACCGGCGGGCGTCTCGTTCACGGAGAGCTCTGGTCTGACCGCGAGGAGCCACGCACACGCTTCTGACCAGTCTTCATCTGTGGCTACCTGCGAATTGCCGACGAGCAGCGGGCCCTCGTCATCTTCAATGGCATTCGCAGGTAAGGCCGAGGAAGAGGCTATAGACGAACCTGGCTGCCCAGGGAATGTATACGGGCCCGCGAGGGCTGGCATAACATTCTCCATAGGCTGACCAGGCACCAAGGCCGCGCTTGTGTGTGGGGAATCATGCACACCAGCGAGGCCCGGAACGTCTGTATGAGATTCCACGCTTAAGCGTGGAATCTTATACGGGCGGCCGTCCGCTCCAAACCAGCCCACAGGCTGAATCATGAAACCTGCTCCCGAGGGAACAGTGCCATAGGTGTGAGCGACCACGCTCCCCATGAGAGGAGTGTAGACGCTCGCATCCATGTCTTCATGCTCATCCTGTGGACCGAGCACATAGTCTTTATCATCTTCCTGATCAGGAAAGTTAGACTCTGGATTAGTAAGGAAAACTAACGCAGACTGACCAGGAGAATGCTCAAAAGCTGATGATGAGGTTACTCCGCGAGTGATCATGGTCAGGCACGCTCGTCAGGTCCCGCCTGATGCTGCTCGCGCCGCTGGAACACCAGGCGATGCGAACATCAAGCCTGGGTCCAAGACGGCCGCACCTGGATCACTAAACACTTTGTCCAAGCTAGTAGGGCATGATCCAGGGACGGGGGCTACCTGCACTGAGGTCGATGCGCAGGAAGTTGAAACACCTGTGCCCGGAAACATGCCGTGAAGCATGTCAGGCATCAGATCTTTCAAAGTCCTGCGCATCTCACTCACCAACTCAACCTTGAAGGCCTCGAGCTCACCCTTCTCAGATCCCTTCTTCTTACCCTCCTTCTTAGTCTTCTTGCCCTCCTCAGCCTGGAAACAGAAGAATTCAGAGGTTAGATCTCCCCCCCCCCACCCCCACTCTTTACAAATGACACATTTGTTGGACAGCCTACAAACTGAGCAAAGATGGCACGGGTGGGGGAAGAAACCAGCCTTAATAGGCTTAAGACAGGATGGACATGACTTCTGAAAGGGAATGGATACGAAGACAATGAGTATTATAGTTTGCAAAACCTTGTTAATAGACTATTAGTACAAACAAGAACAAACTTGAAAAGACATCCACTCTTTTTTATATAGACAACCCTGCCGGGACAGATGACTTCTCTAGTTAATAATAACCAATCACAACCAGGATCCCAAATTAAGAAAGAGAGAGAAAGGAGTAATGACTAACTAGATATCTCTCCACCTTCATAATAAAGGGTGATAAAACATCAAGGACTCTCTCTAAACTAGGATTATGACATCAAGAAGAGAAAAAATTCTGGCTGATTATGACATCAAGCCTCAATGTAACAGTTCCTGCAAGGAGAGGGGACATCAGAAATGAATGCAAGAAATGTCTAGAGACTAAAGACATTTATTACTCCCGAATAATATACTTTATATTAAATATATATATTCGAGAACCCATGCACATACAAGAGAGAATACAGTGCAATAACAAATGGCAGCAGAAATTTGTGAATATTTTCAAATAATTAAGTGCCATAACTAATAAACTCCCTTAGCCTGAGCACAGGCAAACCATCCTCTTGTGCAGGAGAACACGTCCATCCATCCGCCGAGACTCCTCTTCCAGAAGAACTGATGAGGGGGATGGGACAAAAGGAAGGAGATATTTCTTTTATTAATTTAATATATCTCCAACCCTTAGACATATCACGATGATAAGTAAAAAAAGAGACGTGAACAACCTTCGAGAGAAGAACAGCAACCCTTACACATACGTAAGTCGAACCTGTGAACACAAAGCACAAGAGATTAATAGCCCTAGGTGGTGGGAAAAATTTAACAAGGATTCCCAGCGCCTGAAAACGCGGTACCGCCGAAACGGCCGCGACGAAAACCAGTAACAAATAAAAGCTACCAGTCTTAGATAAATATATGGAACAATATCACCTTAGTAGATGAAGAGGAGGACTCCTCTAACACTTTTGCATCAGCCATGATGGAACAAGATGATAACATATAGTGAAAATTCTCAATAGAGAGCCTGTAAAGTTTTCCACAAGTTGATTTCAGCCAATATATTAGAAAACGGAAGTACCAGTATGCGCATGCAGTGGGTGGGGTCTGTCATGTGCATGACTGTGTACATCCACCTGCCCATTAGGGGCACCTAACTTTTTATAATTCTGAATATTATTGAATTTAGAGCCGATATACTAGTATATCAGGAGTGTTAAGGAGGTAAGTATGTTCTCATGATGTGAAAATGTGTTCTATTGAACACCTGTGCCCCACACCCCTCAGGAAAAGACAACTTAAAAAGCTAAAATACATGTACAACATACATTATGTGTGCATCCAGACACGACTTTCTATCATTTTCAGTGAACCATGAAAAGTAGATGACATTAATCTACTTTTGATGTGCAGTCTTTAGCATACATACAACGAATCCATACATCAAGTGCCTGCGTGCGTGCGTGCATGCGTGTGGGTGACTGCAAATCATCCATCCCATCCACTCACACACCCATCTATTTACTCTATCTATTAACTCTTTAATCCTCGAATCTGTTGTTAAAGAAAACTTCAATTTTCTCAAAGAAAAGGTCCTTTTGCAGACCAAGAGAAGACTATTTCCACTGGAATTACTGGCTCGATAACCGAGCCAGTCATTCCAATGGTAAATTTTCAAAAATAGTCTTCCCTTGGTCTGCAAATGGACATTTCCCAAGACTACTGCCGAAGATGTTTTTGGCTGATATGAATGTTAAAGGGTTAATCATCTCATGAAATTTTCCTTTTGACTTTTTTTTCATTAGAATGTATCATATGAAGTACATGTAGAATCTATATTTCCTCAGTTCTCACTCACCCTGAATATAAGTTCATCTGTGACAGTGAATGTTCTGTCCAATTTACCCTGTAGTTGATTAATTTCTTTCTGTACTGAGCGGGTGTCAATCAACACCTGGAATAAAAGGAAACAGCCATACAGTAAGCAAACACACCCATCAGTCATACACATGCTAAACATATGATATGTTAAAAGAGGAATACATGCATAGATTTAAAATGTATTCATGTACATCATAATGGATACCGATCTGTCACTCAAGCTTATGACATCACAATCAATTATGTCATATGTACATGTAGGCTGACATCACAATCAAAATGCGTAATGAATGACGTAGCTAGGTCCGTAATAAACGGTTAAAAGTGTGTATGACTTGTATGTCTTTTCTACTTAATAACCATTCTGTTGAATTTTTTAAAACTAATTTGGCTGGGTGCTGTTGCTGCCTACGGCAGCTGTGGCAGCAATAGCAACCAGTAAACTTAGTTTCAAAATATTCAACGGCCTACCTGCAGTTTTTTGGAAATTAACATTCAAGGAATTCAGGATTCGATTGATCCCAACACAGGCAAAACGTGGGTGGATCTTATCTAGGGCGGGGCATAGCTAGAAATGGATTCCTTCATTCACTTGCAAAGAATGTATTCTAATCTAATGCACATTGTTCACTAAACTAATTTCAAGCTAATCATAAAGGAATGCTATTGAATACTTTGAAAATAATATGCCTGGATGAAGTTGTCTTCCAGGCAAATTAATTTCAATGGTTCCACATATCTGTTGTGATTTTTGGTGTATTTACTCACCCACACATACCTGGAGCACTAACATGGCACAAAGTTTAGGTGTTTAGGTGTTTCACTTACCTTGTCTATCTCTAGGCTCTGTTTCTTGATATTAGCTACAATCTCCATTATCTTCCTAGTGTAAGCCGACCTGTTCACATCCTTACTCATCCGCTCATATTCAGACACCTAAAATCAAACAATGACAGACAGACAAGGAGTAATACAGGAATTAAAGCTACACACCTGTTTTTATGCTACACCATTGATGACACAATTCACAAAATGTACATGATAGTATTCTAGATAGATAAGCAGAGAATATATAGAACATATTTAGTAATAGACATGTCAAATCTGTTTTAGTTTTCATATTTTAGCACTTTCATAGTCTACCCGATCAATGGACTTTTCCAGTTTTATCTATGCCCCGCCCATCCATAGTTTAAACGAAATCAAGGATTTCTTTTTTCACGAGAGAGTTGATACTTACCTCCCTAATAGTCTGTGATATTGCTAAATATCGGCTTTCACTCAATAAACACTCAGATTTAAAACAGTTAGGTGCCCCTACTGGGCAGGGAGTCAGAGTGTAGTCCGGCGGATGCCCGCCCCACCATCGCGCATGCGCAGACTAGCACTTCCTCTGACTAATTTATTGGCTGACACACATGCAACTATTAAGAGCCTGAAGACCGAGTCTCTGTGGGGTGGAGAGGCCGGGTCCGTATTAGGGAGGTAAGTATCAACTCTCTCGTGAAAAAAGAAATCCTTGATTTCGTTTATTTCACTTCAAGAGTATACTTACCTCCCTAATACTCTTTGATATTGCCAGAATTCGACCAGGAATTCGGCGGGAGGGAAGCGAGGTCAAAAGACCAGCTCTTCCCTATACGCTTTTTCGCGTTTAAGACACTTAAACTTCTGAAACTGTGTGAAAACACAGTCAGGATTTGACAAAACCCTCGGTTAACACCAACCGATGGATGAGAGATGACTGATGTCATATGTGCTCCCCCCCCTTCCTGGGAGGAAGACTCGAATGACTTCAATGTCCCATACGCTCTCTACGTACCAGTGCCATGTACTATAGGACAGAGACGAAAAGGCTCCATTTTCGTATACTCTCAATGATGAACCACATAAAAACACAAACCATCACCATATTAATAACGGGTAATCGTGACAATACAATCAACAACGGACAACACATGAACAAGACTGACCTTGTTGAAAATGGCTGCTGACATCATCTTCCCCTTGGCAAAGACTGATGCAGGCCCAAAAAAGTGGGTGTTTCCATAAATTAATTGTGAAATATATAAGTAATGAGGAAAAACCTCCTCAAAAAATATAAACCGATTTATTTTTTCAAAACCGACAAGGCGAGAGGATTAGAGGTGTCACGGAGATAATGGTCTGTAAAACTTGACTCACAGTGCCACTGAGCCACCGACATAATATCATCCACAGGGACCCCATTAAATAGGGCCGTGGATGTCACTACGCCGCGGACACTGTGAGCCTTGGCCACGTCAACCTGCTTCCCGGTAGCGGATTTATGGCAAAACTGAATGCATTCCACAATCCACCTGGAAATGGTGTCCTTAGAAGCCCTCCCATGGGGTTCAATATATGACAACCATAACGCTGACTGGTCGGTGCGCCACTCCGAAGTACGTTGTTTGTACCGGAGCAGCGCCCGGACGGGACACCATGCTTTAGAATTAGGATCATATCTAGTTCAAGCTGGCAAAAAAATAGGTTGACCTGGATATTTCAAAGACTGATTCTTAGCCAAGAAATTAATCCTAGGTAGCAGCTTAAGGCCTTCCCCTGTAACCACAAAACGGTCGTCCTCGGCTGATAAGGCATGAATTTCACTCCTACGCCTAGCCGAGGCCGCAGCAATTAAAAATACAGTTTTAAGAGTCAACATTTTCATAGAAATGGAACTAAGTGGTTCAAAAGGCTTATCACCTAGTACCTGAAACACTAGAGATAAACTCCAAGACGGAATCACCGGGGGATTCCTTGGTCTTAGATTGCCCATGCCCTTAATTAATACATTTAATGTACTTACTTCATCACTTCCCCTATCAGCCAAGCAAGGGATAACAGTCATTAAATCTGACTTATAACCAGCAATCGAGTTAGGCTTGAGGCTACAGGCATCATACAGGTGACAGAGGAAATCAGCTACTACCTGAATAGATGAATCCATTGGATCAATACATCTTTTTGAGCACCATCCTGCAAATCTGTTGATTTTATAATTATATTCTCTGGAGGTTGACCCCCTCCTGGCTTTGGCCATAAACATGGCTGTTTGCTCAGAAAAGCCCTCCTTAATTCTAGATTCCTTGACAACATGCACGCAGTTAATCGGAACATTGACAGATTGTTGTGAAGGGCCTTGCCCTGGAAGATAATGTCGTCCATCAGAGGAAGAGGTACTGGATTGCAGACCAGTAGGTCCAGCAGATCCGTATACCATGATCAGCTTGGCCAATCTGGGGCGATCAGAAGCACTTAGCACTCCTCCTGTCCGATTTTCTGAAGAATTTTTGGAATCAGGATTGCTGGAGGTAATGCGTATGCATACATTCCCGCCCAGCTGATAGCTAACGCATCTGTTGCGAAAGCGCTTGGATCTGGAATCGGAGAGATGTACGTCGTCATCTTCGCATTCCTCTTCGTTGTGAACAAATCGATGTTGGGTTCCCCCAATGGTCAAACAGACAATCCGCCACACAATGATTTAGTTGCCATTCCGTCGGTAAAACACTCATCCTCCGGCTCAATGAGTCTGCTAGCAGATTTAACCTTCCCGGAATATGAACTGCTTTCAAGGTAATCCTGTGATCCAGGCACCAACAAAGCAGTCTCCATGTCAGTATACAGAGACTGGGCGACTTCGTTCCGCCCTGGCGGTTTATGTAAGTCACTACTGTTGAGTTGTCTGAACGAATAAGAACAATCTTGCCCTGAACTTTCTGTAAGAAATGTTCTAGGCCCAGGACTACTGCTCTTAATTCCAGTAGATTGATATGTTCCTTCGACTGTTCCAGATCCCAAAGCCCTGATATTGTGGATTCTTCCAGGCAAGCTCCCCACCCCTCCATCGAGGCATCTGTATACACAGTTACCTGAGGGTGAGGAGGGGTTAGCATAACCCCCACCAGGAGATTCTCTGTGTTCAACCACCATTGCAGGTGGTGAATTAGAGGCGCCAACACTGACACATTCGAGTCCAGTGAACCTGTACTCTGGGTCCATTGTGTCATGAGAAAAAGCTGGATCGGGCGCCTGCGTAAGGCGGCCTGAGGAATGACTGGTTCCAACGAAACCATCAACCCCAGCATTCTCAAGTAAACCCGTGCCAGGACATGACGACTGTCGCACACTGACTGAATTACTGAGATGAGTCTCTGAACTCTCTCCTGAGTAGGATAAACATATCCTGTCTCCAGATCGAAGAACATCCCCAGGTAAACAAACCTCTGGCATGGAGTCAGCTCTGATTTTTGGAAATTGATCATCCAGCCTAAGTCTGTGAGAGTCTTCAAAACAATCTCCAGATTGGCCGATAAACTTCCCTGGGCGTGTGCCTTTAACAGCCAGTCGTCTATGTACGTGTGGACTGATATGCTTCTCCTGCGGAAGTATGCGGTAATCGCAAGAACCACACGGGAGAAAACCTGAGGAGCCGTGGAAATTCTGAAGGGTAACACCCTGAATTCCCACTGTCTGCCCTGGAATGCAAATCTCAGGAAGCGACGGAAACTCCTCGCTATGGGGATGTGGAAATAAGCATCCTTCAAATCTATTGAAGCTGTCCACATTCCCTTCTCTAACCCCGCCAACACCGAGCGCACAGTCTCCATCTTGAAACTGGGCGTCTCTATGAACTTGTTCACTGGCTTAAGCTTGATAATTGGTCTCCACCCTCCGGTGTTTTTTGTTACCAAGAACACGGTTGAATAGTAGCCCGGACACTTCTGTGCCGGCTGAATTGCTCCTTTTTGCATGAGGGAGTTTATCTCCTCCTCGATACACAACCTTTGATCTGGATCTCTCGGATTTGGAGTCCAGATTGGCACCAAAGACAGCCGCGATGGCGGGCCTGTCATCCAATCGGGATGATACCAGACTGAAAGCCATCGCAAGACTAAACGGTCCTGAGTCAACCGCATCCACTCTTGCATGTGGTCGGCCAGCCATCGTCCCACTGGTCCACCTAGGGAGAGAGGTGGACATAAGGAGTGCAAGAGTGGCACTGTCTCCTTTGCCAGAAACACCGGAGTGGTTCTCACCGTGGTAACCGGCCCATCAGGCACGATTACCACGACCAGATCCTCGCGCGCCACGACCAGCACCGCGCGCACCTCGGTGTGCGGGTGGTGCACCTCGGTGCGCGGCTGGTTGCCTGGCTGACTGCGCCTGAGGAGCCTGCGCCCCCCTCACTGCTGGCCGAATCGCACGCGGCCGAGGCTGACGCTGCGATGGAGGCTGGCCTCTGACCTGGCCACCTCCACCTCAAGCCTGCAGGGGACGATACACAGGGGGTGCCGCATGAACGCGCTCCCTACGGAGCACCTCAAACTGCTCGCGCAGCGCCCTCTGGTTATTGACCAGAGTAACCGTCTCCTGGAGGTGCCTACATCCCTCATCTCCAAAGAGACCAGGACCTGTCATAGGCGTACGCAGTAGCCTATTGTACAGGTCCTGGGACGGGCACAGGTTGTCCAACGCAAACGTGCACCTCGCCCGGACACTCCTGGTCACCGCCCGAGTCATACAGTCCAGAGCCAGGTTGATACCATCCTGGACGGCTCTCAGGACTGTGACCGGGCTTGGTTGGCGTGATGCTGATGCTGTTACTACCCCCTGTAACAGCTGGGAGACGTGAGACAGCTCCGCAATAGAATCTTTCCCACTCTCCTCCGCATCACGCAACGCGGTATTGGCCGAACGCAACGCGTTCAAACACAAAGCTCCCGTGTCAGAACGGGAGCCTGGCCGCGCATCCTCACCCAAAGCCGCGCGGTCATCCACGCTAGGCTTGGGCACCACACCGTACCTCTGGTAATCCACAGGCACGATGCGGCAGCGCCTTGCTACCTCGCGAGGGGCCTTCGCAAGATGCCCATTCACCTTGATGGTCGTCTCCGCTGCCGAGAACATATCCACGATATGCTCTGCTAATGGCAGAGATGGCATGGCGCTAGCAGTGGCCTTACCAGCTAACCACGGCCTGTGGTCATGCTGGCTAGCCGACTGCTCCACGGGCAGGTCTGGCCTAACACTTATCAGCCATTGACAAGCGTCAGACCAATCCTCCTCCGTGGCTAGCTGCGAGTGCTCTACTAGACGAGGGCCTTCGTCTTCCTCCTGAGCAAACGCAGCAGAGCTTGACAGCGGATAAGCTGACACTCCTGGCAAGCCAGAGAAAGCATGCGGGCCCGAAAGAGCCGGCATGGTAATCTGACTGGCTTGTCCAGAAGCAGGTGCCGTGGTAGAGCGCGGGGCAGATACCGCCCCACCACGGCCCCGACCAGCACCAGCAATACTCTCGGCAAGCCGAGGTATGCGGAACAGCTGGCCATCAGCACCACCCAGGGCCACCTTCCGAGCCGTGAATTCTACTCCTGCGTGAGTAGAACCATGCAATATGTCGCCTGTATTCCCCGCGAGGGGTGCACAGACGTCATAATCCATGGTCATGTCCTCAGACGGCGACCATAACAGATAATCCTCTTCTTCCTGGCCAGAAAGATTAGACTCCGGGTCAGCAAAGAGAGCTAACCTGGACTGGCCAGGAAAGGTGCCATAGGAGATACTGGCACCTGCGGCGTGCGGATACCCCTGGGCTGATAAGCAGCCAGCAGGTTCCAGCGACAGCCGTCCACGACCCCTCGGCGCAGCAAGCCTGCTGCCAGGATCGTGGAACGCCCCCTCTAATGGGGCCACCTCTGAATCCTCGAAAACTGGTAACGGCCTACGGAATGGTGATTCAGAGGTGGGGATTACCTGTCCCGAAGCAGATGATGAGGACAACAAAGGACTTGGTCCAGGAAGCATGCCACGAAGCAACTCTGGAACCAAATCCTTTATTGTCCTCTTCATCTCTCCCAACATCTCAATACGGAAGGCCTCCATGTCCACTGAGGACGAGGCCTTCCTCTTACCCTTTTTACTTACACCCTCTCTTTTCTGCTTCCTCTCCTCCTCCACCACCTTGTCCTTAGCCTGCAAGCATAAAAACTCGGCCATTAGCTCGCCCCCCACCCCCCCAAAATGCTTACATACCTCACAATTGAGCAATGGCCCACAGGGGCTACAATGAAAACATAGATGAGGGATGAACTTTTCCTTAAGAAAACGTCCACAGGACGAGCAACCAGGTCTCTGAAACAGGACAAAGGACGAGGACAATGACTAATTCTGTTAAGGTTAGAAACTCAAAACCAAACTAAAAGAGAGGGAAATGATCATAAGGATCACTAATCATCTGAAACCAGCGTTGGACAAACTTTAATTGTTAATAAAGAGCAAGACTGATTATGACGTCATTAATCCCATGACAGAAATTAAATCGATCCGAAACAACATCCAGGTGTAAGGACGAATTGTATACATAACCAGAACATCTCCAGGATAGATATTCAGACTACACAACCATCAGATACACAATGATAGCAATGGCAATTACAGTTAATTTTCCTTAAATAATTAACATCACTTCATATCATTAACTAGATCCCTGACACTGTCTATAGACAAACCATCCAATGTGATGAACTGGAGCACTCCACCAAGACTACGCCTCTTAACTCTCTCCACCTTAGGGGAAGGAATTGGATCAAGAGGGCAAAGTGAGAAGACCTTTATACTAGGCCTCCGACTCACTGGACATAGAATTTTTGGTTAGATAACCTAACAGTATTAGTAGGAAATGGAACCTTGGTGGAGAGAAACAAACCCTCTGATGCTGTGATGTCCATTACATATCCTGACAGATACCTGTGGACATAAACACAAAGAGAGATTAGTATTATATAACACCATGTTGAAATAAAACAACTAAACTAGGCGCTTATCACGGTAAACGCGAGTCCCGGAAACACATTACACCGGGAAAAACTCGCTAAAATATAATAGAAGTCACCTGATGGATAGGTCCTGGGCCCTCCTCGGCGAAGTCACTCTCTCAGACATCATAAACAGGTGTTCAACTTCTTATTTAACAGCTTAATTGACTTAAAAAACAAGCGAAAAGCGTAAATCACAAAAACATGTGTTCACTCTCTGCACAATAAATTAGCAAAGAGGAAGTGCTAGTCTGCGCATGCGCGATGGTGGGGCGGGCATCCGCCTGACTACACTCTGACTCCCTGCCCAGTAGGGGCACCTAACTGTTTTTATTCTGAGTGTTTATTGAGTGAAAGCCGATATTTAGCAATATCAAAGAGTATTAGGGAGGTAAGTATACTCTTGAAGTGAAATAAACGAAACCAAGGATTTCTTTTTTCACGAGAGAGTTGATACTTACCCCCCTAATACTTTTGATATTGCTAAATATCGGCGTTCACTCAATAAACACTCAGAATAAAAACAGTTAGGTGCCCCTACTGGGCAGAGAGTCAGAGTGTAGTCTGGCGGATGCCAGCCCCACCACTGCACATGCGCAGACTAGCACTTCCTCTGACTAATTTATTGGCTGACACACATGCAACTATTAAGAGCCTGAAGACCGAGCCTCTGTGGGGTGGAGAGGCCGGGTCCGTATCTAGGGAGGTAAGTATCAACTCTCTCGTGAAAAAAGAAATCCTTGATTTCGTTTATTTCACTTCAAGAGTATACTTACCTCCCTAATACTTTTGATATTGCCAGAATTCGACACGGAATTCAGCGGGAGGGAGGTGAGGTCAAAAGACCAGCTCTTCCCTATACGCTTTTCCGCATTCAAGGCACTTAAACCTCTGAAACTGTGTGAAAACACAGTCAGGATTTGATGAACATCGGCTAACACCATCCGATGGATGAGATGACCGAATGTCATATGCGCTCCCCCCACCCCGCCCCCTTCCTGGGAGGAAGACTAGAATGACCTCAATGTCCCATACGCTCTCTACGTACCAGTGCCATGTACTATAGGACAGAGACGAAAAGGCTCCATTTTCGTATACTCTCTATGATGAACCACATCAAAACACAAACCATCACCATATTAATAACAAAAAGTAACGTGACAATACAATCAATAATAAACAACACATTGAAGATTTCGGATCGTCTCCTGAAGATTTCGGGTTATCTACCCTTGTTGATGCTGACGGTTGCTCTCCCTTCTTCGATACAACCTTGTGCGGATGGCTGCTGTGACAGCCGGTCGTACCGATGAAGATAGAGCGCGACACTAGCTCGCCTCGTAGGTACAGAGACCTGTCGATATTTATAGAAGTGCCTGGGCCTGATCTAACTGCGCTCTTCAGAATGATTGGTTCGACACGGTGGTCTTCCGTGTTCTCCAGAGTAACAACAATTATATGCCAAACTTTTGCCTTGTTATATACCACAAGGTGATCGTTTTATTCGCTAACTTAACTGTACAATAAAGCCTACAAAGTTTGGCAACTTATGCCGTTACCAGATTTCGTATATACAGCAATGACTATTTAATTAATGTTTCCTAAGTTTCCCTAAACTTCCATCAACTCTTGCCTACTTAAAGCCATTCAGCAAGAGCGTTTCACAAGGTGCGAGGCGGACCGAACTCCCGATTAAAGTTAAAGTCCCCCTTATATACTATCTCAGTTTCTATTCTCCCTCCATCTTGGTTTCGCACCGCCGGAGGTTGCTCTGATTCTCATTGGATTGTGACATCACTTTGACTAATCAAAACTCTGACCCTCCCTCCCCGGGAGGGTGCTTTCTACCTAGCACTTGCGGTTTGGCTGGTTCTTGAGTGATGGGATCTGTCGTCCCCTTAACTTTATTTTAGAATTCCAGCTGGCTTCCCATGTCATTCCTGACGAATGACCTGCCCAGAATGACGAATGCTTGTTTGATAACCAGGCTTGCTGGTGGATTAGCACGCCTCTACGATTTATATGTTTTTGATGATAACTTTCGATTGTGTCCTAGCACGCTTCTACAATTAATATGTTTTTGATAATAACTTTCGATTGTGTACCTAATGCCTACAGGACGCTACAATGTCCATGTCAGGTTCATTACCTATTAGTCGACAACTTGTAGGATGCTAGAGTTAATCGGCACACGAGTTACCATTCCTCATAACCGGGTTATTTTCGGCTTATCTTGTCCCACGCTTCCGTGAGAACACAGACCGCTACGTAACTAACTAAGTCCGTTTGTCGTATCTAATCCCTTGATTGATTCCAACCTGGTGCTAACCATTATCTTTTATCCTTCGATTCAGTTTCGGCGAAACTGTACCTGCTCACTAGCTGCCGTAACCACTGCCAGTCACTCAGTGCGGATAATACATAGCTCAATAATAAGATATATATCTGATGCTCATGCATCCAAATATACACGGTGACATAGTCCCTTAGCTCACCTGGTATTCAAACATATAATTTCACTGAGGTCTTATACTTGTAAATATAAGATCTCCACAGGGTCATGACTCCCTACGTACAGTCCGATATCTACACATGCCTCTCAACCGAAGTTAATTAACCATCTCTCTAGGCCTAAAGAGAGTGATAATTAACTCATTGTGCACCATCAACAACCTAAACCACGCCCTACCAGAGTCCTCCAGACTATGTCATACACCATAATTATAACATATCGTAACTCGACAATGTTAACTAAGCATGTCCGGGTAACGGAATATCATGCGCAAATGACCGTCCCCGGAAACATAGGAAAACAGCATAATCCTATACAAAATACAAACTTGTCCGGGTAATGGAATATCATGCGCAAATGACCATCCCCGGAAACACATTAATAGCATCGCTAAGATATAAATATAATATCCTTAATACGATATTATCGGTACAATATAAATCCACAGCGCAAAACCATTACAATTCATGTTCAATTATTATGAAAATATTATAACGTCAATCTCCTACCACTGAGTGTTCCATACACAGCATATGAAATTCACTCCAAAATGTCATTGGGATGAGGCCAATCGATCACCAAGATCCACGTTAGGTTCCCCAATGTCATTGTATAGCTCCACATCAATCCAGTGGTCAGCCGTCGGGTCGATCTCAGTCCTGGCAACAGCGTTAGGCGACGACCCGGCCAACATCTCCACCATTACCGGCAGGGCTGCAGTTCCCCGCAGGGGCGGAGGATGAATCTGAGATGGCGCACTACTATAGGCCGCAGGTGGCTTGCATTTGCTCCAAATCCACATGCGTCGTAGAACGCCACATTTATATAAGATAAATATTACAATAATTACCACAACGGAGGAGCCCGTTGAATATGATACGAAAGAGCGTACTCCAATGCCATCGACCATCACTGGGTTGATCGCGGACAGTGGTGCTAGCGGCACGTACTTGGACTTTTGTAAATGGTTCCAGGGTTGCATTTTCAAATGATTCACAATCATGGACTGGTTCAGAACTCCGGTCACATTCAAATGGGGTATTTCAATGGCCAGGCTAACCCGAGTGTACGTCCGGCTGTAAGACGCAACAGGCTCGAATTGCCAGCCCTTCCCGCTATAACCACATTCGCCAGACATTAATGCATACACTCCATTACGCACCACACACCGGTCGGTCAGTCGTCCGTCGCAGTGTATATCCATTGTTTCACCGAACGTTTGCAACACTACGCCTATTTTCTTATCGGCAAACAGTTTGCTAGATGTTTCATTTGATTCGGAGAGCTGAATATTACAAGCACTGTCGGTCGTATTGGTTAACAGGCTTACAATGCATGGAACGTGGGTCTTGTCGACCCGTAGTGGACCATGACACACTCGGGGCTCCTCCCCGCGACATTCGGATGGCGTGAAGTACCATCCAGTCTTGGTGTCAAGACCGATGCTGGTCCGCGCGATCGGTACTTGCATGTAGTATCCCCTCGCAATTAGCGGTTCCGGCCACGCATGCAACCCGTATTCGATATATTCGCCCCCGTCAATTAGCGGTAATGTCGCTACGCAATGGAGTCGTGAGTCGTCTTTCCACAATGGATACACGACCACGTTGCGGTAGTACCACTGATACGGACGTATCAGTCGATTTCCCACACTAACTTGTTTGGCCACGGAATTGAGGTCAGCAGGACTGAATAATTCTTCCGTTAGTCTACCTAACTCTAGGGATGCCGTTTGTCTATGAAACTGTGCTGCTGCCTTCTGGTAGCTATACGCTACACTTTCGGCAGAGTCAATAATGTGTCCAAGTCGCACTAATGCGCATAAGTCGGCTTGTCGGGCGGCGTGCACCGTAAACATATCGCTCACATTTCTAGTTAATTCCACCAGGCCAGCGGTAACTTCGTTGATACGGTCAACGTTGGTATTGATCACTACGAATGCCAGTTTCACGTGGGACGCTAGTTTGTTGGAGAAATGTACCAAACGATTCATGTCCCACAAAGCAACTTTGACTACCTCTTTAATTGCATCTATATCACCAGAGGTAGCAGTACCGAATAGGGACGAGGCTATGTTCCCGACAAAGTCAAATAAGCCACGTTTGCGTCGTATACTGTCTCCACTCACCATAGTTTGTTGTGTCCTAACAGCGATCTTCTTAACATTGTTAACACGATGTTGCAAACCGAAAATGTCTTGATTGCTCAACGAAGTTTTTTGACTGATGTCCGCAATAAGAACACAAAATTGCACTAACCGTTCAAGAAATTTGGCAGGCAAATAAGGGTGGTCGATAGACACCACTACGGTCCATTCAGCCCGGATAACAGATATATCCTCGGGGTTAGTTATCATTACCCCGTTCGGTAATCTATGTACACTAGACTTTTTACACAGTCCACTTACTAAACTCACTAGAGCTACTACCACACCTAATCGTAAAATATACATGATTCCACACCCTGCGATGTTTACTGGTACAAATCATAGACAGAAGGATAACGAGCGGCGGCTACGTCGCCTTATAACTGCCTCCATACGATCGATGAAGTCATCGTACAGGGCGAGGCCGAATGCGCCAATCCTGTGTCTCTTGCTGTCAGACTCGACATCAGGAACATGACCGCGCTTGCGCATAAGGTAGCGCGGCGCTGGCAGCGTTTCCATTGGTTCCGGCACACTCTCGGGTACCTCCTCTGAGCCGTCCATCACTACCGGTGGAGGAGTCACGTGAGTTTCCATTGGTGACTCATGGTTTCGAGTCTCACTCGTACCAGGTTGACTGATGTTATTATCAACCATCCTACCCACCTTGCTCACCCGTGGCTCATCATCAGAAGCTGGTCGCTTCCTACAAGCTGTTACCAGGGGTTGCCCTAGGGTCGGACTCCGGTCCTTCTTCGCACCTTGGGATTACCAGCACCCTGGGATGATGGCTATCTTTCGTACCCTTCGCAGGGTTACGAACAGGGCATGGCCGTACCTTGTCCCAGCACATTTCTGAGTCGACTACGCGTAACTTGGATATATTCAGTACGCGCACCTTCCCAGACCTTTGATGCCGGACATGAGCCACTGGCCCGTTGATCTTAAAGATCTCATATTCGGGGTCACTGCGAGAGGTCAACTTCATCCGTTCCTCCGCCTTCACGACCACCGAATCACCCACCTTAAATACACCAGCGTTTGCACGCTTGTCAATCTGTTCCCGGTGGACTTCACGAGACTTAGCCGTTTCCGTGCGAGCACGCAGTAGGGCATTGTTGAGACAGGTCAGCCTCTCACCCAAATCCTGCGATGCGTCTATCGGAATAGCAAACGGAAGTCTTGCCCGTCGACCGTATGTCAGATAAAATGGCGTATACCCTGTCGTGGAATGATGAGTACTGCGGTAAGCGGTTAAAGCCGCACCCAATTCGTCCTCCCACGTGCGAGAAGCGTTGTTCACCCCTTTCTGGATTAAGTCCTTAAGGGTGCAATTAAACCTCTCGGTACGCCCATTAGTTTGTGGGTGGTAGGGACTCGATCTCCTATGGTTGATCCCATGCTCTCTAAATCGCCCTTCTAGCGACTTAGAGCAAAACTCTTTTCCCTGATCGGTTATCACGATCTCAGGGACACCATGACGTGCGACGTACTCGTTGAAGAATTTGTCCTCAACGTTTTGCGACGTCTTAGCTGGAATCGGATACGCTTCTGCCCACGCAGAACAGTGATCGACTATCGTCATGATATACACATTACCTTTACTCGACTCTAACAGTGGACCTATCAAATCCATGCCGATTATCTGACTAGGATAATTAGCCATGGGCATCTCACTGTATCTTGGTCAGGTAGTGACGGGTCGGTTGACCTGGCACGTCGTACACGTCTCTAGCATACGTACCACGTCTTTCCTTAAAGATGTCCAAACAAACGAATCTCTTACCATACCGATGGTCTTCTGCAGACCTTGGTGACCGGCTCGTTCGTGAGCCATCTGGAGCACTTTCTCACGGAACAGGGTAGGTAACATGATTCTGGGGTACTCAGCATCCAACGCTGAAGGCGTAATTAAAGAATATAAAATACCGTTCTTGACCATATACTCCTCCGGGGTGTTCTTGAACAACTCCGGTTATTCCTTGGTCTGCTCGGCACACAACTCGTCGTAGGGAATGTCGAATACCTCGAGAGGGACATGCGGTAATGCACCCTCGTCTACATCCGGTATGACAAAATCGCCTGTGTCTAAGGTGGCGATCTCCACTGGACGACGTAACCTGGACAACATGTCCGCTCGAATGTTCTTCGAGCCTTGGATGTATTCAATCTTACATCCGTACTCGGCAATCAGCACCGCCCAGCGCTGCACTTTCGTGTTCTTAACTTCTCCCACAAACAAACTCTTTAGGGGTTTGTGGTCAGTATACATGGTGAACTGCGCACCAAATAGATAAGGCCTAAGCTTCTTCAATGCATAGATCACAGCATAAGCTTCCTTTTCTATTACAGGCCAGTTTAGCTGACTGTCCTTCAGGGGAGAGCTTACATACTGTATTACTCTTTCCACACCCTTACCATCCACCTGTACCAATATTGCACCTATCGCATATCTAGACGCATCAGTATAAAGCTTATAAGGAGCATTTAGATTTGGACAGCAAGTTTTGTAATTTCTTAAACGCTTGCTGTTCCTCCTTACCCCATTCAAAACGTTTATATTTCTTAGTTAAAACGATCAAAGGCGTAGCAATTTCGGCATAGCCTTGCAAACAAGAGCGGTAATAACCTGTAGCTCCAAGTAAACTTCTCACCTCCCCCACGTCGCGTGGCAGTGACATCTCTCTTATGACCTTGACCTTCTGAACCTGAGGAGCCACTCCTTGTGCCGAAACACGATACCCCAACAAGTCCACAGACTCGCGGGCAAACTCGCATTTCTTTTTCTTAACCTGTAAATTGTATTCTCGAATCCTACGCATAACCTTACGCAAATGCTGTGCATGCTCAGCCGGATTTCTTGAATATACGACTACATCATCGACAAAAACATGCAAATATTTTCCCACGAATTCTCGGAAAATATCATTCATTGCCCTCTGAAATACGACACCTGAGTTGCAAACGAACGCTGTTTTCTCTATGTCTTGGCTGTCCATTGGTATCTGCCAATAGCCAGACTTCAAGTCCATAGTTGAAAATATTGTTGCGCCGCGCATCGAGTAAAAAATATCCGTTATATTTGGCAATGGATAACTTCCTGTAGTCGACACAAAATCTGTTGTCACCGTCCTTCTTAGGAACTAACGTAATGGGCGACGCCCAGGGTGACGACGACGGTCTTATGACGCCCGCTGCCAGCATTTCAGCCACTTGATTTTTGACTACATACTGCTGGGCAAGCGGTAGACGGTAGGCTTTCTGCCTTATAGGAAACGCATCTCCTGTTGGTACCGTACACTTCACTTTGGGGACCAATCCTAGTGTTTGGACGAGCCGTATCAAAGTTATCTCAAGCACTTTGTCGATAGCTTTATATCCGGTCGTTTCTTTACAACTCTCATAAACATAATTTGTCTGTTCCCTATAGGGATACCTAAAGGGATATATCTGGCCAAACCATACTACAACTTTGGCCTGATAGTCAATCTTTGCATTTCCCAAGTGCAAAGCATCCGCCCCAAGCAAACATTCATGCCTCATTCTCGCTACTACCATACTCGGAATAGGTTGGGCGTTATTGAATTTTACTTGGGTCTCCCGCAAAATTTCTATCGGGGAACCATTTACTGCCAAGAGCGTCTTCGCCCTTTTCAATGGCCTAGCATTCAACATGCTACGCCATATATCCTTGCGAATCAAGGACGTACTAGAACCAGTATCCACTAAGGCATGCAAGTACTCACCCTGATCCGTTGGACCGTTTTTATCCAATTTCAACCAGATTAGAAACCGCTCGGTCGGTGAATTCACCAACGGTTTCCTCTGTCGTCGTTTGACGGACTCCTCCGTCCACTAACCACTTCTGCATAGCTGTTCCGGCGGGAGGATGAATTGTGTCCGACACAGTATGAATAACGGCCCATTTCATCCGTCCCCTCACCGGTCAACACAAAACCGTCGCGATTTTCGTATTTGTCACTATTTCGTACACGATTGTTCATGTCCTTTCTGACATTCCGTGAACAGTCCCGCGGCGTGACAGTTCTCTCCTGCCGTCGTCGGTCGACGACATCGATGTCGAGATCATCGTCGGTGCGAGGACGCTTGATCGCGCGTCGGGCCGCCTGATCGCCTGGACCCTCTCTTACTGGATGTCCATTCTTTGGGCAATCCCGAATGAAATGTCCATCCTTACCACATCCAAAACACTTCACCGTTGCGGTGGGAGTCGTTTTCCGGTTTATATACGCTCCAAAACTGCTGTGAAATTTATCACAAACCTGGGCCATGTGTCCTTCTCTCCCGCACTGGAAACAGGTCACCGGCGGTGCCCTTCGTGGCTGTCTCGGTCACTGGGCAGCCGGTCTGCTGACGTTTTCCCGCGGCTGCGCTGCCTGACGGCAATCACTCTTGTAATGGCCCACCCGGCCACAGTTAACGCAGGTGATGTGCTGCAAGTCTTGTCCCGTTCTGGCTGGTCGGGGCGATGGTGGGGCGTGTTGTTTCGCCGGCTGGGCGGCTTTCTTTCCGGACTTGGCCGTCCTAGCCACCGGCTTCTGTTGCTGTAGCTGCATGTCACTGGCCAAGCCACAGAGTCGCTCAATCATCTTGCTCTGTTGAGCAATCTGTCTTTTCAATGTTCCCACCACGCTCCAGATCTCTTTTTCCTCGTCTGGTCCCAACATATTCACTTCCATACTCTCTTCCTGGCGATCCTCGATCTTCATCGCCCGGAGCAGGTCGTCACACGTGGCCTCTTCTTCGGCGATTTCAATAGCCCGGGTCAATGTAGTGGCCTTCTTTCGTTCGATCCTCTTGCTGAGACGATGGTCAGCTAACCCCTTGAGGTATATTCCTAGCAGAGTCCGACGGTTGTCGGCGTTCTCAGTAGGGTAGGCGCGAGCGCTCAACTCTCGGAACTGCCGGTTGAATGTGATAACGGTTTCATTCCTGCGCTGCCGCACTCCCTCCAGATCGTATTTAATACGCTCACCTTCATTGGCCGACACCAAGTTCACGGTGATGTATTCATGAAACTCGTCGAATGTGACGTCTTCCCGGACCTTGCCTATCAAGAACCCGTCTATGGCCCTTGATAGCTGCCCGCGTGCCGCTCGGGTTATAACGTAGGCCGGTATGCCTTCAAGTCTCCCTTCGTTAGCGACCCACGCTCTTCGGGTCTCGTCCAGGAATGTTCGTACCGCTTCCAGCACCACGCCGTCGCAGGCCTGAATACGGTAAATTGTGTCCCTGATCTCTCGGCGGTATACCCGCTCGGCCTCCAGACGGTTGCTGCTGTCGACGATGGCCCCCGCCATCGCTATGCCAATCGTTTGCATAGCGGCGATGGTTTCCGGTCGAAGCTGGTGTGCCCCTGGTACTTCTATGGGTGGCATAGTTGGGTCAGCGGTTCTCTTGGGTCCCGTTGCCATGCTATCTTCACTGGTAATGTAAAGCTATGATAACTCTCTGCAAACAGGGTTGCTCGGGGCAAACTACCTCTGTGGTTACTTTTACGGTAGCACCCGCGCGATACTCGTGATGCTGTATGATACGGGTACTCTCTGATAACTTTGCGGCGTCTATAAATGCTTGTACACGGTCAGTGACGTCGGTCAGTACAATTGTCAAGTTAGTTAGCGGCATTTCTTGTTGGGCCATATAATTTATTTACTCACTGTTGACACTCTGGATCCTGGCTGGTGAAGCCAATGAAGATTTCGGATCGTCTCCTGAAGATTTCGGGTTATCTACCCTTGTTGATGCTGACGGTTGCTCTCCCTTCTTCGATACAACCTTGTGCGGATGGCTGCTGCGACAGCCGGTCGTACCGATGAAGATAGAGCGCGACACTAGCTCGCCTCGTAGGTACAGAGACCTGTCGATATTTATAGAAGTGCCTGGGCCTGATCTAACTGCGCTCTTCAGAATGATTGGTTCGACACGGTGGTCTTCCGTGTTCTCCAGAGTAACAACAATTATATGCCAAACTTTTGCCTTGTTATATACCACAAGGTGATCGTTTTATTCGCTAACTTAACTGTACAATAAAGCCTACAAAGTTTGGCAACTTATGCCGTTACCAGATTTCGTATTTACAGCAATGACTATTTAATTAATGTTTCCTAAGTTTCCCTAAACTTCAATCAACTCTTGCCTACTTAAAGCCATTCAGTAAGAGCGTTTCACAAGGTGCGAGGCGGACCGAACTCCCGATTAAAGTTAAAGTCCCCCTTATATACTATCTCAGTTTCTATTCTCCCTCCATCTTGGTTTCGCACCGCCGGAGGTTGCTCTGATTCTCATTGGATTGTGACATCACTTTGACTAATCAAAACTCTGACCCTCCCTCCCCGGGAGAGTGCTTTCTACCTAGCACTTGTGGTTTGGCTGGTTCTTGAGTGATGGGATCTGTTGTCCCCTTAACTTTATTTTAGAATTCCAGCTGGCTTCCCATGTCATTCCTGACGAATGACCTGCCCAGAATGACGAATGCTTGTTTGATAACCAGGCTTGCTGGTGGATTAGCACGCCTCTACGATTTATATGTTTTTGATGATAACTTTCGATTGTGTCCTAGCACGCCTCTACAATTAATGTTTTTGATAATAACTTTCGATTGTGTACCTAATGCCTAATATTGTCGTTAACCTGTCCAACCACAAACTTACCAAAACAGAAAATTCCATTCTAAACAAAGGCCTTTCATTTGTACCCACACCACACCACATATCACCAGACACACAAATACATTGCATAGATCAATTCATCAGGAAGTTAGAATGCAAATACTACTTTTACAGCAACAACCTTGAAAAACCCACAGCACCATCCAAATTCAAACTACCCTCAGAATGGAGACTAAGCACAACACCCAATGCCATCAACAAACTCCGGTCATCACTCACCAAGCTTATCACCAAACCACCCGACAAGTCACCACGATCCAACATCACACACCATGAGAAAACAGCCCTCAAAACATTAGCTAATAACACAAACATAGTCATCAGACCAGCAGACAAAGGCTCCGCAATAGTCATTCTCAACAAAACAGACTACATTGCAGAAGTACACAGACAACTTACAGATGTCGCATACTACACCAAACTAATTGAAAATCCCACTTTAGAATATAAAGACACCATAGATGCATACATTAACGAACTTCTAATCACCGGAGCCATCACAGGACAGACACACAGATATCTCACCGAATTCAAAGTCAGAACTCCACGCATCTACAT
This sequence comes from Chaetoderma sp. LZ-2023a, assembly GCA_034401795.1. NCBI lineage: Eukaryota > Metazoa > Mollusca > Caudofoveata > Chaetodermatida > Chaetodermatidae > Chaetoderma > Chaetoderma sp. LZ-2023a. Next base: position 175,748 of record CM067366.1, read on the forward strand.
TAACCCTAAGATACACAAAGGCAAAATACCACCACCCGGACGCCCGATTGTATCCAACTGCGATGGCCCCACGTCACGCATTAATGAATTCACAGACCACCTACTAAAAGACACGGAAAATGATATCCCAAATCTACTACAAGACACCACTGCATTCATCCAACATATAGAAAACACTACAGTGGATGCTGGCTCAATCCTATGCACAATGGATGTCAGATCACTATACACAAACATCCCACATGAAGAAGGCATACAGATTGTCACAGAACATTACAGACATACACTTGAAAAAACAAACACAAACAACAATAACCACACACCTGCACACATCTACCCAGACGAATTGGCCCAAATAATGAGATACATTCTTACAAAAAACAGCTTCCAATTCAATGAAGACTACTACATACAAACACATGGAACAGCCATGGGAGCCAAGTTTGCTGTCAAATATGCTAACATTTACGTGTACACCATAGTAAGCAGAATGTTATCAACATGGATGGGCAGCACTCCATCCCACTTAGTTAGATACATAGATGACATATTTTTCATTTGGAACACCAGTGAGAACGAACTACTTGAATTTCACGCACACATGAATAAAGAGCATCCCACAATAAGATTTGACTTGGAATATTCAACAGAAAAAATCCAATTTTTGGACACAATGGTATACAAAGAAGATAACAAGCTTAAAGTGGACCTATACAGAAAACCTACAGACAAACAACAGTATCTTCACAAACAATCAAGCCACCCTAAAAACACAAAACATTCCATAATCTACAGCCAAGCATTAAGATACAAACGCATCATCACAGATCCCACTAGATTAAAACAACGCACACAGGAACTCACAGATGCATTCATCCACCGGGGATACAAAGAGACAGAAATTAAAGCCATCATAGAAAAAAACGAGAACACACAGAGAGAAGACATTCTTTACAAACAACCCACACAAAAACAGCCTAGGCCAGCTTGCATACTACAATACCACCCATCATTAGAACACATAGGCAAATCCATTCGGACCTACTGGGAAAAGTACATCTTGCCTTCACCAATCTTAGCACCAATTTTTCCCAACTACCCAGTAGTAGCATTCAAGAAAAATAAAAGCATTAGAGACCACCTAGTCCACTCTAGCCTAATTAAAATAAAAAATCCAGATGCTAACAATAAGATCGTACCGACACCAGATGACACTCACGACATAGTAGGGACACTCCAACAATGCAACAACAGCAATTGCATCACATGCAAACACTACATGAACACTGCTGACAAATTCACCAGTTACGTCACTGGTAAAGACTACAAAATCAACACACAAATGAGCTGCAATACCACCAACATTATTTACCTCATAGAATGCAAACAATGCAGCTCTCAACACATAGGAGAAACAAGTCAAACACTCAGCAAACGACTCACACAACATATCCATGCAATCCGACACCAAACAGACACGAGAATCTCATGGCATTTCAACCATCCAAGACATTCTATGAAAGACATCACGATAAGACCAATTGAAAGAATTTTTACAGATAACAAAAAACTAAGATTAAACAGAGAACACTACTGGATCAAAGAATTCAAAACGATTCACCCGTTCGGAATAAACAAAAAATCATAACACACTCACTCGCCCGCCCGCCCGCCCGCCCGCCCTCCCTCCCTCCCTCCCTCCCTCCCTCCCTCCCTCCCTCCCTCCCACACTCACTCACTCACCCACCCACCCACCCACCCATTCCTCATAGCCGGGTTATTTTCGGCTTATCTTGTCCCACGCTTCCGTGAGAACACAGACCGCTACGTAACTAACTAAGTCCGTTTGTCGTATCTAATCCCTTGATTGATTCCAACCTGGTGCTAACCATTATCTTTTATCTTTCGATTCAGTTTCGGCGAAACTGTACCTGCGCACTAGCTGCAGTAACCACTGCCAGTCACTCAGTGCGGATAATACATAGCTCAATAATAAGATATATAGCTGATGCTCATGCATCCAAATATACACGGTTACATTAGTCCCTTAACTCACCTGGTATTCAAACATATAATTTCACTGAGGTCTTATACTCGTAAATATAAGATGTCCACAGGGTCCTGACTCCCTACGTACAGTCCGATATCTACAACATAAACAAGACTGACCTTGTTGAACTTGGCAGCTGTCATCATCTTCCCAGTGGTGAAGACTGATGCAGTCCCAAAAAGTGGTTGATTCCATTAATTAATTGTGAAGTATATAAGCAATGAGGAAACCCTCATAAAAAATCATACAAGCGATTATTTTTTGAAAATCGACAAGGCGAGAGGATTCGAGGTGTCACGGAGATAATGGTCTGTAAAACTTGACCCACAGTGCCACTGAGCAACGGACATGATGTCATCCACAGGGACCCCATTAAATAGGGCAGTGGAAGTCACCATGCCGCGGACGCTGTGAGCCTTGGCCATGTCAACCTGCTTACCAGTGGCGGATTTATGACAAAATTGGATACACTCTACAATCCACCTGGAAATGGTGTCCTTACACGCCCTGCCATGGGGTTCAATATATGACAACCATAACGCTGCCTGATCGGTCCGCCACTCCGAAGTACGTTGTTTGTACCGAAGCAGCGCCCGAATGGGACACCATGCTTTAGAATTAGGATCATATCTAGTTAAAGCAGGCAAAAAAATAGGTTGACCTGGGTATTTCAAAGACTGATTCTTAGCCAAGAAATTAATCCTAGGTAGCAACTTAAGGCCTTCCCCTGTAACCACAAAATGGTCCTCCTCGGCTGATAAGGCATGAATTTAACTCCTACGCCTAGCCGAGGCCGCAGCAATTAAAAATACAGTTTTAAGAGTTAACAGTTTCATAGAAATGGAACTAAGTGGTTCAAAAGGCTTATCACCTAGTACCTGAAGCACTAGCGATAAACTCCAAGAAGGAATCACCGTGGGATTCCTTGGTCTTAGATTGCCCATGCCTTTAATTAATACATTTAATGTACTTACTTCATCACTTCCCCTCTTAGCCAAGCAAGGGATAACAGTCATTAAAGCTGACTTATAACCAGCAATAGAGTTAGGCTTGAGGCTATAGGCATCATACAGGTGACAGAGGAAATCAGCTACTACCTGAATAGATGAATCCATTGGATCAATATATCTTTTTGAGCACCATTCGGCAAATCTGTTGATTTTATAATTATATGCTCTGGAGGTTGACCCCCTCCTGGCTTTGGCCATAAACATGGCTGCTTGCTCAGAAAAGCCCTCCTTAAGTCTAGATTCCTTGACAACATCCACGCAGTCAATTGGAACATTGACGGATTGTTGTGAAGGGCCTTGCCCTGGAAGATAATGTCGTCCATCAGAGGCAGAGGAACCGGATTGCAGACCAGAAGGTCCAGCAGATCCGTATACCATGATCGGCTTGGCCAATCTGGGGCGATCAGAAGCACTTGGCACTCCTCCTGTCTGATTTTCTGAAGAATTTTTTGAATCAGGATTGCTGGAGGGAATGCCTATGCATACATTCCCGCCCAGCTGATAGCTAACGCATCTGTTGCGAAAGCGCTTGGATCTGGAATCGGAGAGACGTACGTCGTCATATTCGCATTCCTCTTCGTTGCGAACAAATCGATGTTGGGCTTCCCCCAATGGTCGAACAGACGATCCGCCACATATTGATTTAGTTGCCATTCCGTCGGTAAAACACTCATCCTTCGGCTCAATGAGTCTGCTAGCAGATTTAATCTTCCCGGAATATGAACTGCTTTCAAGGTAATCCTGTGATCCAGGCACCAGCAAAGCAGTTTCCATGTCATCATACAGAGACTGGGCGACTTCGTTCTGGTAAGTAAGTCACTACTGTTGAGTTGTCTGAACGAATAAGAACAATCTTGCCCTGAACTTTCTGTAAGAAATGTTCCAAGCCCAGGACTACTGCTCTTAATTCCAGTAGATTTATATGTTCCTTCGACTGTTCCAGATCCCACAGCCCTGATATCGTGGATTCTTCCAGGCAAGCTCCCCACCCCTCCATCGAGGCATCTGTGTACACAGTTACCTGAGGGTGAGGAGGGGTTAGCATCACCCACACCAGGAGATTCTCTGTCTTCAACCACCATTGCAGGTGGTGAATTAGAGGCGCCAACACTGACACATTCGAGTCCAGTGAACCTGTACTCTGGGTCCATTGTGTCATGAGAAATAACTGGATTGGCCGCCTGCATAAGGCGGCCTGAGGAATGACCGGTTCCAACGAAACCATCAACCCCAGCATTCTCAAGTAAACCCGTGCCAGGACATGACGACTGTCGCACACTGACTGAATTACTGAGATGAGTCTCTGAACTCTCTCCTGAGTAGGATAAACATATCCTGTCTCTAGATCGAAGAACATCCCCAGGTAAACAAACTTCTGGGATGGAGTCAGCTCTGATTTTTGAAAATTTATCATCCAGCCTAAATCCGTGAGAGTTTTCAAAACAATCTCCAGATTGGTCAATAAACTTTCCTGGGTGTGTGCTTTTAACAGCCAGTCATCTATGTACATGTGGACTGCTATGCTTCTCCTGCGGAGGTATGCTGTAATCGCAAGAACCACACGGGTGAAAAACCGAGGAGCGGTGGAAATTCCGAAGGGTAATACCCTGAATTCCCACTGTCTGCCCTGGAATGCAAATCTCAGGAAGCGACGGAAACTCCTCGCTATGGGAATGTGGAAATAAGCATCCTTCAAATCTATCGAAGCTGTCCACATTCCCCTCTCTACCCCCGCCAACACCGAGCGCACAGTCTCCATCTTGAAACTGGGTGTCTCTATGAACTTGTTCAACGGCTTGAGGTTGAGAATCGGTCTCCACCCTCCGGTGTTTTTTGTTACCAAGAACACGGTTGAATAGAAGCCCGGACACTTTTGTGACGGCTGAATAGCTCCTTTTCGTATGAGGGAACTTATCTCCTCCTCGATACACAACCTTTGATCTGGCTCTCTCGGATTCAGAGTCCAGATTGGCACTAGAGACAGTCGTGACGGCGGGCCTGTCATTCAATCGGGACGATGCCCAACTGAAAGCCACCACAAGACTAAACGGTCCTGAGTCAACCGTTCCCACTCTTGCATGTGGTCGGCCAGCCAGCCTCCCACCGGTCCACCTAGGGATAGAGGTGGACATAAGGAGTGCAAGACTGGCACTGTCTCCTTCGCTAGAAACACCGGAGTGGTTCTCACCGCGGTAACCGGGCCATGAGGCATGATTACCCCGACTAGATCCTCGCGCGCCATGCCCAGCACCGCGCGCACCTCGGTGCGCGGGTGGCTGCCTGGCTGACTGCGCCTGAGGAGCCTGCGCCCCCCTCACTGCTGGCCGAATCGCACGTGGCCTAGGCCGACGCTGCGATGGTGGGTGGCCTCTGACCTGGCCACCTCCACCTCGAGCCTGCAGGGGACGATACGCAGGGGGTGCGGCGCGAACGCGCTCCCGATGGAGCACTTCAAACTGCTCGCGCAGCGCCCTCTGGTTACTGACCAGAGTAACCGTCTCCTGGAGGTGCCTACATCCCTCACCTCCAAAGAGACCAGGACCCGTCATAGGCGTATGCAGTAGCCTATTGTACAGGTCCTAGGACGGGCACAGATTGTCCAAGGCAAACATGCGCCTTGCCCGGACACTCCTGGTCACCGCCCGAGTCATGCACTCCAGAGCCAGGTTGATACCATCCTGGATGGCTCTCTGGACTGTGACCGGGCTCGGCTGGCGCGATGCGGATGCTGTTACTACCCCCTGTAACAGCTGGGAGACGTGGGACAGAGCGGCAATCGAAGCTCTCCCACTCTCCTCCGCATCACGCAATGCGGCATTGGCCGAACGCAACGCGTTCGAACACAAAACTCCCGTGTCAGAACGGGAGCCTGGCCGCGCATCTTCACCCAAAGCCGCGCGGTCATCCACGCTAGGCTTGGGTACCACACCGTACCGCTGGTAATCCAGGGGCACGATGCGGCAACGCCTGGCCACCTCGCGAGGGGCCTTCGCAAGACGCCCATTCACCTTGATGGACGTCTCTGCCGCCGCGAACATGTCGACGACATGCTCTGCTAAGGGCAGAGATGGCATAGCGCTAGCAGTAGCCTTACCAGCTAACCACGGCCTGTGATCACGCTGGCTAGCCGACTGCTCCACGGGCAGATCTGGCCTAACACTTACCAGCCATTGGCAAGTGTCAGACCAATCCTCTTCCGTGGCTAGCTGCGAGCGCTCTACAAGACAGGGGCCGTCATCTTCCTCCTTAGCGCAAGCAGCAGAGCTTGATGGCGGATAAGCTGATACCCCTGGCAAGCCAGGGAATGCATGCGGGCCCGAAAGAACAGGCATGCCAATCTGACTGGCCTGACTAGGAGCAGGCGCCGTGGTAGAGCGCGGGGCAGATACCGCCCCACCACGGCCCCGGCCAGCACCAGCGATACTCTCGGCAAGCCGAGGTATGCGGTCTAGCTGGCCATCAGCACCGCCCAGGGCCACCTTCTGAGCCGTGAACTCTACTCCTGCGTGAGTAGAGCCATGGAATATGTCGCCTGTATTCCCCGCGAGGGGTGCACAGATGTCATAATCCATGGTCACGTCCCCAGACGGCGACCCTAACAGGTAATCCTCTTCCTCCTGGCCAGAAAGAGTAGACTCCGGGTCAGCAAAGAGAGCTAACCAGGACTGGCCAGGAAAGGTGCCATAGGAGGTACTGGCACCCGCGGCGTGCGGATACCCCTGGACTGATAAGCAGCCCGTGGGTTCCAGTGACAGCCATCCACGACCCCTCGGCGCGGTACCAAGCCTGCTGCCAGAGTCATGGAATGCCCCCACTAATGGGGCCACCTCTGAATCTTCGAACAACGGAAACGGCCTACGGAAAGGTGATTCAGAGGTGGGGATTACCTGCTCTGAAGCAGATGCCGAGGACGACAAAGGATCTGGTCCAGGAAGCATGCCATGAAGCAACTCTGGAACCAAATCCTTTATCGTCCTCTTCATCTCTCCCAACATCTCACTCCGGAAGGTCTCCATGTCCACTGCGGACAAGGCCTTCCTCTTACCCTTCTTACTTACACCCTCTCTTTTCTGCTTCCTCTCCTCCTCCACCACCTTGTCCTTTGCCTGCAAAGACAAAAACTCGGCCATTAGTTCGCCCCCCACCCCCCCCCACTGCTTGCATACCTCACACTTGAGCAATTGCCCACAGGGACTACAACTAAAACACAGGTAAGGAACGAACCTATCCTTAAGGAACCGTCCACAGGACGAGCAACCAGGTCTCTGAAACAGGACAAAGGACGAGGACAATGAGTAATTTTGTTACGGTTAGAAACTCAAAACCAAACTAAAAGAGAGGGAAATGCTCATAAAGATCAATAATCATCTGAAAACCAGCGTTGGACAAAACTTTAATTGTTAATAAAAGCAAGGCTGATTATGACGTCATGAATCCCATGACAGTAAATTAATCGATCCGACCAACAACCAGGCGTGCGGACGAATTGTATTCATAACCAGAACATCTTTCGAACGGTTAATCAGACTACACAACCATCCGATACACAACGATAACAATGGCAAACACAGATAATTTTCTTAAATAATTAACCTCACCTCATATCATTCCTTAGATACCTGACACTTTGTATAGACAAACCATCCAACGTGATGAACTGAAGCACTCCCACCAACTGTACGCCTCTCAACTCTCTCCACCTCAGGGGAAGGAATTGGATCAAGAGGGCAAAGTGAGAAGACCTTTATACTAGGCCTCCGACTCACTGGACATAGAATTCTTGGTTAGATAACCTAACAGTATTATAGTCCAGTCAATCTAGGCCAAAAATATTTTAACCCGGAACAAATTGCAACAGAATTTTTTTACCTCGCCCAGTGTATAGGGGGCCATCATGTACAACATATCAAAAGTCCTCCAAAATTCCAATAGGGGAAAGGGTAAAATTTGCATAATTATTACCAGATTTGGGCCATTTCACCTGAAAAATCCATTTTTCTTCATTTCTTTAAAACCGGTATGTAATATATGTGTGACTGGGTATTTTTGGACTTTTTTAGTAATAAATGAATACGATTGACATATTCTCCACAAATTAAATGTATTGTGTTATGCCACTTGCATGAATTTACCTAATACCATCATTGATATTGATACAATACATATTATATTTTATTATGTCATGGTATTGTGTGTTTCTAAGCTAAGCTAAGATGAAATAGTATGGCATAGGTAACTGGTTTCTACTAATTTCATCTTGCATCAATTATCCAAGTCATCTTCCTCAATGAGCGTTATTGAATTCGAGCAACTGAGACCCTTACAGTCTTCGCAGGCGGATGTGCAGCTGAGCCCATGTTTTCTACAGGTGCATCTCTTTGATTCACAGCCAGTTTTGCAGCTGCATCTAAATGAATACAGTAAATCGTCAGGTGCTGCCAGCATGTCAGGCTTAACAGGCAGCATTTGGTGGTTGAGAACTTTCCAGCCCCATTCTGTTGGATCCATATCTCCAGCATCTCCTCTCCAAACTTGAATTTGGTAGTACACGCGAAGACTGTGAAACTTTGCGGATGCGGGTGTTGGTGGTAAATCTCGTGCTTCAACATACTTGGAACTTTTTGCAACCTTCTCCCTGAATCGCCTGTACCGCAAAGCAACTAGACTATCCATTGAAGTGCCATTGTATAGAATAAGCATTGCCTTCTCACCTGCTTTTATCACGTCATCTTTATTCGCATTACTCATTGTAAACACTTCAGCAATTTGAGAGAGTTCTTTGCAGCACTGGATTTTGCTGAGGGATGCAGATTTTCCAATTCCATAAAGCCTAGATGTTGAGTCACAGCCAAGGATAGCATGGATAAATAACAGCTGTGAGCACAAACAGAACCCGAGTTTTTCCTTTGCCATTTTGATATTCCACAGTCGGGGTTTCTTTGCATTTTGCTTTGGCTCTGGTCTGAAAAATAGCTGACAGCCATTCATATCAGTATGGTATAGAAGCAACACCAGTAGGTCGGTATCATCTCCAACAAGAGCAGTATTTGTTGACTTTGAAGCCAAGATAGCCGTTTGCGTAATTAAGACATCAGCATCACCTCTTGCCTTTATCGTTAAGCATCCAGCCTGTTCGGGAGATGAACTTAAGATTGATATGAACCGATGTTTGTTCTGCTTGTTACTAAGAAAATCAGGCTTACTCAGAGTTACAACTGTTTGCGGAGTCAGTACAACAGTTGCGCCTGATCCACGAGTTCGCCTCTTATGTGTTACATCTTTTATGTCTGGGCCTTGGTCATAACCATCAAAAACTACTGTAGCCTTTCCATATTTGCTTATGCAATATTTTACATATCTTTGATAAACATTTGCAAATGTCTCTCCACGCTGCCATGGAACACGGTGTAATAGAGCTCCTCCATCAAGCACATAGTGGACAGAATCTGGAAGGACTGCATCTTCATTTTGAATTAATTTCCACAATGCATCAGCAAGTGCCGGCTTATTTGCTTCCCATGGAAGAGATGAATTATCAAAGAGTGCGGGCGGATGAGTGCACAACTCATACTCAAAATAAGATGATGGATTCCCTTTTGATCCATTTGTAGCAATTAAACTGAGTCTTTGAAATAGGAGTTGTGGATCAATTTGTACACATTCATCATCAATCTTGAGAGATGTTTTGGATGCTAAGGTAATAGCTTGTCTCTTTCTCTGGAACGAAATGCTTGATACACATTGGCCACACATCGAATTAATAATTGATTCTCCAATATCTTTAGCATCGTCAACATTGACTGATTCATGTGCAGACAATCCACTAACAAGTCCTCTAAGAGAAGGGTCTGGTCCAAATGGATTCAGTTCACTAAGGATTTTGAGAATTTTGTAAGTATCATCCATATCACGCTTTATTCGAGATTGTGTGGAATCTTTGTGTTGTTCACTTGAATCACAGTTTACCCCAGAGAGCTCTTGCATTGCATTACACACATCTGCACATGCGGGTGCAACATGGTATCGGTTTGCCTGTTCACAAACATAAGTCAAAGTGGAAAAGATGCAGGTCATGTTACTTGGCTCTAGATCTATCATCGGAAGAAAAATAACAGACGATTTACCTGGATAAACTCCTTGGTGAACAGTTTGCATCATGCCAGACCATGACTGTCTCCTTGAACGCAGAAACAAAGAGAAATCCCAGAGGATGTCAATGTCAGCTGTTGGGTCTGTTTGTTCCATCGCAGTTAACTCCTTAAAGGTCAATGGGAAGTTCCTGGTATGCTGAGACTCAAAGTTCCTGATACAGATCTTGCCAACTTGCTTGATATCTTCAGATGTTACATTTATCCTTGGAATAAGTTTGCACGAAAGGTTTCCTGGTGTAACAGATGCAATGATTCCCATTCCATGAAATGTATTATGCCCATCTATTGTGCAAATATTGTGATCCACATTGTCGGCAACAAACTGAATGAACTCGCCTGATAATGGCTGTGGTAGATCTCCACCATGAAGTGATGCACTGCGCTCAAACCTCTGTATCTCCGCGTATGAACATCCAAATCCGTGCTTGTACAAGGTGTCAACAATAAATCTAGATCCAAATTTATGGTGCATCTCACATGACAGCCCGAACTGCAAAGGTGCCAAAATAACTCTAGGACGAGTTCCTTGCATAATAGCCTGTCCAACTGATGCCTGTTTCATTTCTGTGTCTTTTCCAGTAAACAAAATCCGCAATAATTCCCGCAGTGTCTCTGGTAAATAGTTCAATGCCTTTACTGGGTCGCTCATTTGCTCCCTTGATGGATAGCTTTCAGATGATGTGCATGAATCAATTAACTTAATATCGTGTCTAAGCAGTTTGGCAGCTGTCTGGATGATTAGCATGCTCTCTGATTTGGAATCCTTTCTCTTCTGTTCCTTATAGAAGTCAGTCAAAATAGTAGATGCTTTAGAACGCAAGGTAACAACGTTTGGCTTACCATTCACAGTGCTAATAAATATTTCATCGCCATAATTATCTTTTATTTTATCCTGCATGTATTTTGTACTGTATGCTTTATTCTCTTTATCAGCGAGATACTCTTGCATTTTATTAACGAGGTCGTGCAGGGTCAGCTGCTCATCATCATTATTTTCAAGAAATGCCATTGTCGCACTAAATGCTCTTACTCTGTCCAAGTCTTCTGGCCTTCCATGTTTTTGGGATGAGCAAGATGAGTGCAGCTGAGGGATATTTTTCATGGTTCGAAAATTTACGCTGCAGCTTTGATGGTATACTGCATTGACAACGCATAAATCCGGCGTGAAGGCAAGCCGCCCAGCTACAAGTTTGCCCCATTCGTCTTTTCTCTGCTCACAGGCCTCGGCGATACTACATTGAAAGTCATGAGTACTTACTGGATAAATATCATAGCCACGTTTCTTTCCATCTTGAATTTTTGCAGGGTATCCACATAGTAAACAATGTTCACTAAAATTGAATGTTGGACTTTCTGAACGGAGTGTTCGCATGGGTGGCGGAGATTGTTCAATTTTCTCTGCGTCACGGGCAATCCGCTTGGGATCAATGAACTCCCGTCGACATTTTACATGACCCCTCTGTCCTACTTCAGCTATGACATCGCTTTCACGGGCTCTGCTAGCATTGTTAATACCGTCACAGCCTTTAACTCGAAGCTTAACAGTTTGTGAGCCATTTTCTAGGCTCTGGTTACAAATAACGCATGTATCTAAATCCATTTCCATATTCTGATTGAATTGTATAGAAATTTATTCAAATTGTGAGATAAAAGTGAAAATTAAAATGCAATTTATTTTAGATAAAATTTTAAAAGCGAAAAACAAAATTAAACTTACTTTAAATATAATTTTTTTAAATTACCCCGGCCCTGTGCATACAACCATATTTAATCTGTGGTTTGAAGAATTTGTACAAGTGGTTCAAGGCAATATTGCCAATTGCTTACTGTCTTCCGTGACCATGAAATTCAGAGCTTAGACAACATTTCTACTTCGTTTATTTGCGGAATGAAGCAGGTAAGGGAAGTTTCATTATTCGGATAATGGCGGTAGCTAAATATGCGAATTTACCCACTTTCCCATCGAGGGATTTTGGGGGACTTTTGATATGTGACACCTGGCAGTCCCATGAATGCCGCAGAAAAGAAATAAATTCTGTTGCAATTTGTTCTAGGTTAATTTGTAGTTTTACTGGACTATTAGTAGGAAATGGAACCTTGGTGGAGAGAAACAAACCCTCAGATGCTGTGATGTCCATTACATATCCTAACAGATACCTGTGGACATAAACACAAAGAGAGATTAGTATTATATAGCACTATGTTGAAATAAAACAACTAAAACAGGCGCTTATCACGGTAAACGCGAGTCCCGGAAACACATTACACCGGGAAAAACTCGCTAGAATATATTAGAAATCACCTGATATAAGGATCCTGAGTCGTCCTCCGGCGAAGCCACTCTTTCTGACATGATCACAGGTGATAATACTTCCAATATAAGAACTTAAATGCGTTAGAACAAGTGAAAAGTGAAAAACCACAAAAAACATGTGTTCACTCTCTGCCAATAAATTAGCAAAGAGGAAGTAGTAGTCGGCGCATGCGCGGTGGTGGGGCTGGCATCCGCCGGACTACCCTCTGTCTACCTGCCCAGTAGGGGAACCTAACTGTTTTTATTCTGAGTGTTTATTGAGTGAACGCCGATATTTAGCAATATCAAAAGTATTAGGGAGGTAAGTATACTCTTGAAGTGAAAAAGCTCCACCCATGCTTCCTCCGTGTTCGGATCAAGTCAATCCCTGAATGCACTCACTCTCACTTTCCAGAAAACTATACATGTAATCTGTTGAATATTTTGAAGCTAATTTGACTGGATGCCAGCAACATCACCTAGTCAAATTAGTGTCAAAATATTCAACAGCATCTTTATTAAATAGTAAAGACATTCAATTCGTACAACAACACCGTTCGTCATCCATTAACCGTTCATGCCATACTTATCTAGACATCATTCTTTATGACATCATCCTACATGTCACATAGCTGATTATGACGTCTTATGATGGATGCATAAACTGGAAAGGTCCATTGCTGGCCAAGAATGCCTTCATGATGTCCATTTGCAGTCCAAAACTTTTTTGAAAAGCTACTGGAATATATGACTCCAAAACTGAGCCAGCCATTCCAGTGATTCAATTTTCAACTAAAAGGAATGTGTCCCACGTGTTGTGCCCTTTTGCTTTGATGCAAATACATAACATGTGGTGGTAGAGTAAGAAATAAGAATTGCTATGGCATGGCTATGGCATTGCTCCAGAATTTGATAGGATCAGTATCAGTGTTCTTTTACCCAGATCACGGGCAAAATCTGGAAATCGTCTTGCACGGCAAGTTCCTTCATTGTGTCAAATCAGTTCAGTACTTTATGTGATAAAGCTCCAGACACACACATGCACACGCCAGATAGACAGACACAGGCTGACAGAGACTGTAATGCAATACCATCTTCCCCTTGTGAGGCGAGGGTAAAGGTTTACAATCATTTTCGTTATGATGGAGACTGGATCCAATGGTATAAAACAAATCTGTAGTTTTATTGTTCTATAAAGTCAATGATGAATTAATTGTCCAAGTGAAAAACTTAACATTTATCTAATTCTAAACCACCAACTTTCCATCAAATTGTTTTCTAAATATCTAGCAGGTCCAGAGTTATTGCCCATTGAAATTATTCTTTGGTAGCTTGCAGCACTCAGCCAGTTAAAGCTGTCATGACGTCACAAAAATAGCAGCCACTTCAAAAAAAAAATATATGGATGTGTACCCTTAAATCCAACCAGGTGAGCTACCGCCATATTGTTTGCATTTCGTTTCATCTGGCCATTTCCAGTACACCCGCCGTCGCTTACTATAAAGGTTGCCCCCAAATCCTGAAATGGCAGCAGTCAAGCATTGACCATGTACGTGAAAAGCACGTTGACTGAAATTTATATCGCTCATTCATTTCTCGAAACGGACATGAATTCCACCACTGAAGATGTTAGAATGATAAAGATATGGTTATGCACACACTCAAAACTATAATTGACCAATACTTATTAAAAAACTAATAAAAGACAGGTCCTATTTCTTCAAAATAATATACCTATACATACCTTCTTGTCGGTCTCCATTTGCACAGACTACGTCATTACGTCACTATGTCATTGGTCGGGATTCCTTTTTGTAGGGGAGTTTGGGCTAATTTTACACAGCTGCTATTATTCTAGGTAGTCAATGAATGGATGGATGAATCAACCAATCAACTAGAATACTCTCGAGGGAGTTGCTGACTGTCGCCTTTGCGCTGTGGTTTGAGAATGCACTTAGTGACTGCCATGACCTAGATGGATGATCCTTTGACCTCAAACTCAAAGCTATCATAAGCTGTCACAATATGAAAGCGTGCGCTAAATCTGGTGATTCTACCTTCTAGCAGTTATGGAGTTATGGACCAAAATGTGTATTCCAATATGCACTTTGTGACCCCATGACCTAGATATCTGACGCTTTGTCCTAAACTCAAAAGAACTTCTCGCCACCTACATGTATAAGATGAAAGGATGGGCCAAATTTGGTGATGTTACCTACTTCCGTTTCCGATATATGGCTAAAAATGTCTATTTCGGGATGCACTTAGTGCCCCATGACCTCGATTTTGTACCTTTTGACTCCAACCTAAAAAAACCCAATCAATCAATCAATCAATCAAGGGAGGGAGGGAGGGAAGGAAGGAATGTGCATTACCTTTTTTTATGGAACACCACCTAAACGATGCCACAAATGACAGCTACCATCACCACCACCACCACAAATAGTAACACCACCACCAAAACCACCACACCACCCCACCATTGTCTCTAACAAAGCCAACAACACGAAGCCATCTCCACCGCCAACACCGCCAACACCACCACCACCACAGGCAGCACACCAGCACCACCCACCACCACCACTAGCAACAACACCACTACCACCACACCACACCACACCAACAGCCACCACAGTGACCATAACAACCATCACCAGGCCAGCCCACAACATAAACAACAACAGCAGCAACAACAGCGTGGCGGTGGTGGTGATGGCGGTGCTGTTTATGGTGGTGCTGCTGGGGGTGGTGGCTTTGCGGTTGCAGTGGTGGTGGTGGTGTATTGGCGTTGTTAGTTGCAGTGGTGAGGTGGAGTGGTGGTTTTGGTAGTGATTATCTGTGGTAATGGTGGTGGTGGTGATGATGATGGTGGCTGTGGCTTGTGGTTTCATTGGTGTAAAAATTATAGTACCCATTCCTTCCTTTCTTCCTTCATTGATAGATTCATTCATCTATTCATTGACTAACTAGAATAATAGCAGCTGTATAAAATTACCCCAAACTCCCCTATAGAAAGGACGTAATGACGTAGTCTGTGCAAATGGAGACCGACAAGAAGGTACGTATAAACATATTATTTTGAAGAAATAGGACCTGTATTTTATTAGTTTTTGAATAGGTATTAGTCACTTATAAGTTTGAGTGCGTGTACAAACATATCTTTATCATTCTTACATCTTCAGTTGTCGAATCCATGTCAGTTTCGTGAAATGAATGACTAAAATTAATTTCCAGTCGGCGTGCTTTTCACGTATAAGGTCAGCGCTTGACTGCTTCCATTTCGGGATTTGGTGGCAACCTTTATAGTAAGCAACGGCGGCTGTGCTGGAAATGGCTAGAGGATATGAAAGGCAAACAATATGGCGGTAGCTCACCTGGTTGGATTTAAGGGTACACATCCATATATTTTTTTGTCACAGTTTGCTGCTATTTTTGTGATGTCATGACAGCTTTAAGATAGGTTCAGACTACTAACTTTCCATTCCTTACCAATTTTTTATACAGATCATCTTTACTTCTCATATCCTCAGCAACTTCCTTCATTTTTTCTCGAAAAGCTTTAATTTCCTCCAATTTTAGTTCAGCTTCAGACTGAAAAAATAAAACAACAAATGTTATACCACTGCTTAGTCCCTTTCATTCTTACATGTCAGATAAAACAAAGTTTAGACAAGATATGAAATATTATGTTGACATTCATTTTAAAATGAATTTGTCTGAAATCTGATATTAATTTTGAAATATTCAACACATTACCTGAAATATATGAAAATATTCAACACACATGTATCTAAGATAGTGACAGCTTTCGGCAACATTATTTTCAGGAAGTACACCAATCTAAGGCAATCTTACTTCAAATAGTTATCTCCTTATTAGTTGCATTTCGACCATCATGGTGACAATCATTCATCCAGAGACGTGTCTCAGCTAAGCTGGTAATCAGTAAATATTACCATAAACCTTTAATGGCTAAATTTCATCAAGAAAGCACACATATTTCCTTATTGAATGTCCATTTGCAGAGCAACAGAAGACTATTTTTCTAAATTTACCACCGGAAAGACTGGCTCAGTTATCGAGCCAGTCATTCAACTGGTAAATTTTCAAAAATAGTCTTCTTGGCCTGCAAATGGACATTCCATAAGACAACTGCAGAGGCCAGTTTTGGCCGGCTTCAACATAAAAGATTTAATACAATGAAACGTGGTCAAGAGAGCATTCACATATATGAGCCGCACTGGTGTCAATGACAATGTAGGAGAATAAACGAAATCACGGATTTCTTTTTACAGGAGAGAGTTACCTACCTAAAACTCTTTGATATTCCCAAATATCAACTTTCACTCAATAAACACTCAGATTAAAAACAGTTAGGTGACCCTAATGGGCAGGTAGTCAGATGACAGTCCGGCAGATGCCAGCCCCAACCTCACGAATGTGCAGACTCATACTTCCTCCAACTAATTTATTGGCTGACACAATGCAACTTAAGAAAGCCTGAAGACCGAACCTCTGTGGGCTAGAGGCCGGGTCCATGTTAGGGAGGTAAGTATCAACTCTCTCATGAAAAAAGAAATCTGTGAGTTCGTTTATTTCACTTCAAGAGTATACTTACAGTACCTCCCTAACCCTCTTTGATATTGCCAGAATTTGTAAGAGAATTTGGCGGGAGGGAGGTGAAGCCAAAAGACCAGCTCTTCCCTATGCGCATTTTGGCGTTTAAGGGACTAAAACTTCTAAAATTGTGAGAAAAACAACCAGGAAATGATTTGAACATCGGATAACACAACCAATGGCTGAGAAGACCATATATCATATGCGCTCCCTCCCCAACCCCTTTCTTGGGAGGGAGACAGAATAACCTCAATGTCCCTTACGCTCTCTACAAGTGCTATGTACTATAGGTCATAAGCCGAAAAGGCTCAAGAATGAACCACATAAAAACATGTACCATCACCATATTAATAATGAAGGGTCACATGACAAAACTATTAACAACGAACAATACATAAACAAGACTGACCTTGTGAATTGCTTGATTCTGTCATCATCTTCCCATTGGTGATAAATTGTGATTATATATAAACAAGGGCCATCAGAAGACGGCAGATCCCCCCCCCCCCCCCCACCCCCCGGATCCAAACATTTCAGATAAACATACATCAAGAGTGGGCATACATGCAACGTTAATTGGAAAGAACACTATTCTAGAAAAACTAATCAATTAAAAAGCAACTCCTCCTAAAAACCTAAATTCCTTTGTCACTAAGTGTAATGCAGTTTAT